>VZUA01009523.1:0-15042 GCA_013401035.1 Horornis vulcanius | reverse complement strand
GTCTTTTCCAGCCTAAATGATTGTGTGACTCCATGAAATGCATTTAAGATAAAGCTATGGAGTATTCTGAAACAAAATCCCCATTTCAATTATCCTCCAAAATACCTTAGAAATTGCAGTGGAAATCTCCTTTCTGCCCAAATCACCAGATCCCCTTTCAACTACCCCAAGTTTCAGGTACTTTATACTCCCACCTCTCTCTTCTCCTAGTAACAGTTACCAGAAATTTGCTTCAGGTTCATTTTAGAAGGAAATAATTAGATTTACAATTAACATTCCAAGGTATTTCTTGTGTAACATTTTCCCATTGCTAATCATTTACTCAGTGGCAAGGCACAGGAATCTACACAGGGTGAGTGTGCAAGGACAAACAGCCAGGGGCTCTCAAAATGCAGCATTTAAAGTGAAAAAGGCCATGTTTTACAGGGAGAATGACAGTTTTCCAACTTCCTTTCAGACTGGCCTGTAATTTCCAAATCTTCCATTTCCAAACAAAATTGGCTGACTTCTAATAAGTTTCCTTTTGATATTTTCTTCCCTTGATGTCTGGGTGGATTATCAGCAAAAAACAAGTTCCTTTTTTCCTCACTGAAAAAGTATTTGACTGCACAGCATCTCCCCAGAACAGACAGCAGGAGACTGACACAAAAGTAAAAACACAAATCCCAACAAAACAAGCAAAGAAGAATTGTAATCACACACATCATTACTGAACACTGCTATTTGATAAAAAATAATTCTTTATGCACAATTGCAGTGTAATTCTTCCTTCACCTCTCCTGCATTTCACGAGGTTTTCTTAGCAGGTTTAATCAAATTTTCCAGAATCTTGTTAGATATTTAAATAATGACATGCCCACTTAATTTGCACAAAAGGCATGGATTAAGGTTTGCTTTGATTCATTGGTTAAGCATTAAATAATTAGATTTGTCTTGTTGTTAAGGAGAGAATAAACATGTTGCTCAGTTATGATCTAAACCCAAAGCTGCCCCTCTACACTTTTTTACCCTCCAAAAAGTTCCTTTCAAGTGGACACTCAGAGATGACCTAAATGAAACAAGGGTCTGGAGGAAGAGGGCATAGGGAACGCTTCCCAGTGCCAGAGGGCAGGGATAGATGGGATATTAGGAAGGAATTTTGCAGAGATAAGGTAAATTAATGTGTTGTGCTCTTTTTCCAACACAGCCACAAATCTTCACACAGATAGCTCAGAAATTATCATCCCTCACTCTAAACCAGCTATCATAACTAAAAAAATGGAACTGGGCTCCAATATTATCTGTTTTCCATCCTGTTCTTGCTATGTACTACCACACACACAAAAAAAGATGGCATCCCCTCCTTGATTGTGTACACAGAGACAGCTGGAAAAAAGGAATTTATACACTGCAGGATCAAGTGAGGAATGGTGACACAGCCTAGAATGGAGAATACACCAATCACCCCATACAATAAAAAGAAAATTGGATGCTTATTGTAAGTTAATACCCACCAGATTGTTCACAAAATACAGTGTCTAGAGACATCTTGTTCGCAGCATTTACTATTGAAAAAGAGCCACAGAAAATAAATCTAAAAGCCTCATATCTCTATCCTGTAAATCTACTCCCAGGGCAGAGCTGTAGAGAACATTTGTACAGGATTTGAGCTCGGGAAGGTTTCCACACTCACCCTGCTTTATACTTCCTGAAAATGTTTATTTAAGTTGCTATTTTCCATTACTGTTGTGACTCCTGTCATTTGAAACACCACAGAAACAGCCACAAAGTGTCAGTACAAAGCCAGAAAAACAACAAGACAAAGCTCAGAAAGAACAAAGCCTATTTTGAAATCTGAAGACACCTGTACAAATACTTTTTTTTTTTTGAAGAAAAATAACCCAAAACTTTTTCAAGTGAAAAATAACCCGTCCAAAAACATATAAATTCAAGTGAAACAGTCAAGATAAAAACAAGGAAGTTCAAATGCACTTACACTGGATAATAAAAGAATTGGTTTGTTTGCTATCTACAGTGATTTTTCCTATGAAAACATTCACCAGAAGACAAATATTTAATATTACTCAAAAGCAACAGTCCCTGTTTAAAGCTGTTCTGTAAGACCAACAACTCTGTTGAGCAGGCAGTGTTTATAACAAAAACGTGCTTTTTATATCAGACAGTTTGTGCTAACTCGGCAACATTTCCAGCTCAGTACACTCTGTACCAGTGGGGCTTGCCAGAAACTCAGCTCTCCACGAGCATTTTCCTATTTGTTAACTATTTCTTCCAAAAGGAACTAATCCCAGTGTTTTGAAATCCTCTTCCCAGCCATTTAACAAGGAATTCATTTGCCTAACAAATGCACAAGGAAATACTAATGTAAATAGAATAATGGCAAAATAATTTCTGCTATGTAAATGAGAGAATCCAGTGGTTTAGTTTTAAACCAGAACAACACAAAGCCAAGCATTACCACGTTTCCTACAAGGCTAAACCAGAGGGGAATCCAAGAGGCACTAAAGGCTTCTTATCTTTTCCCAACTCTATTCCAGATAACAGCCAAAAAAGCCCCTTTACGTTTTGATTTTGTAGTGATGGTAGTTTATTTAATAAATATTGATGAAATATTAAAATGTTTATTAACTCAGAGAGAGAAGGGTGGTTAACGTTCTAGCTTAATGGATGGGCCAGGAGCACAGGCAGCCCCTCACACAACCACTGCTGCTCAGAGTAGAATTTCCATGGACTCATGAAAGAAATGTGCATCCACAATCAAAACCTACACACCTCCAGTGGCTACATCTCTTCAAACCTCAAAGCTGTGCCGAAACACAGGGACTCTCAGCATTTAGGGGTGATTTGCAGCCATTTGGCAGCTGCCCCTGACCCTGCAGAGGAGGAACTTGGCTACAACCAGCTCAGCTCAGCCCAGCCACACGTGCTGAACACGTTTGCTGTGCTAGCACACCAAGGTCAGGGTGCAACACATCCCTCACACACCCAAAGCAGGGCATGTGACACAAATACCTGTTGTCACAACAAATGGTGTCTCCTGAGGGAAAAGCCACCGGGGCCTAATGACACCCATGCGATGCACCCACTGCAGATGAGTGACAAACCCAATTATCACACTGCTATTGAGGAACAATAAATGCTGGGCAATGACCAATTCTCATCACTCTGCCCCTTCTGGTATGTACAAAACGGGTTCTATTGGCAGCAACTGAAATACCGACCTCTGAAAAACTGAATCCACTTCCACAAAAATCTGATAATGGGATTTCAGGTTATGATGGGTGCCTGCCACTTCCTTTGTGTCTCACCCTCTTGGACACTGCACAGCAGAGTCAATTCTTTGCAAAGCTCCCATTAAATAAACTATCATTACATAAACAGCCCCATTTTCACAGCACATATGGTTTTGAAAACTCCCTTTATCCACTGGGCAGCTGCGATGCTGAACAGAAGCTATGGCCAGAGTTATGGTACATGGCAGAAAGTTCTGTGAATCCCAAGTTTCTGTCTGTTTTTATTTGGTTGCAAAATGTCATATTTCTGACATATGACGGGGATTTACATCTGCAAATGCTCAACATGTCACAGTGACAGACTGGGGCCATGCTGACTGTGTGTTTTGTTAACATTGACAACAACCACAGCCAATAAAACTCTGGGAGTCTTTGTACTCCAAATGCACTCTGTATTCTTTTCTAATATATTTGTACAAAATATCTTAACTTCTTCCATTTTCCTCAAGCACTGTATATTCAAAGGCTTTAAAAAGTTACAGTTCATGGGATTTCAGGGTTGTATTTTCTTTTGTTCTTTTTTCTTTTCATTTATTTATTTATAATCTCATCCCAGATGTGGCATCAAATGCACACAGCGGGATATCCTTAAGCATTACTTTGTTGAGTTCTTTGTGTCACCATCCAACATTCTTAATCATGTGAAGATTAGCAGAAAGACTTAGCTGGAATAGTGTGAGCAATGGGAGGGGAAACTGGGTGTCTGCTGGTTCGAAACAGTTCCACACCAGCTCTCTCCTATTCCCAACTTCCACAGCCCCCAGAACACTGAGACAAGGTGGAGAATAACTAACCTTCCCTTCCATTCGCCATTTGTATTGCCTGCTCGTTCAGCACAGCACTTAAAAGCAACTGTGGACCAGGGCTCCCTCCTCCTCCTCCATCCCACATCCTGGACACACATCCTGGATAACTTCAGAGCTTAGAGCGGGTGGCCAGGGGGGAAATGGTGAACACAAAAGCTTTGGCTGAGGCAGCTCCCAGTTCCTGGTTCCAGTCAGATCTGCAGTTCCAGATCCCAAAGCGAGAGCAGCCATGGTGTGGTTTGCAAACCAAACAGCCAGGTGAGGGGGGGTACAACGATCTAAGAGTTCAACATTCCCACAGAATTGTCCACAAGGAAACCAGGACACCAACAATTCCACGTGTAAGACAGGCAAACAAGGGGGCTGGACTGACTACTGGCCCCACAGGCATTGGGAAGTTGTGGATTTCCCTCACAGGTCACCGTTCTTAAACTAAGACCACTTAACGTGCGCAAAGTAACCACAGAAAACCTCTGACACACTGTACAGGTGACAAGAAAAGTAATTTTTAGGATGCAGTAATTCATTTCTCATCCTAACAGGTTAATTTAAATAAAGTGGCCACAAGCCCAAAAATTCAGAAACTGCCTTAACTGTAATAGGGAAACTCCAGAAAAGAAGTGCATCTGCTGACAACACAACTTCAAGCCAGGAGAGGAATGACAAATTTTGCCTCTGACACATATGGACTAACAGGAAAACAAATTAACAGCAGCCTGTTCTCGTATGAAATTATGAGACAGCACAATAGCATAAAAGTCATCTTATATGCAGAGCTCTTAAAACTGAATTAATAGAGGACTATTGCATAGTTACTGCTGGTTATAATTTGGAATACATTAAAACCTCTACTTCCCCAGACCAATATTTAAAATAAACAAGAAGCAGTGAGCAGGCACAGCCACTTCATTAAAGTGATTACATAAACTCTCGAACCAAGACTTAATTTGAATTAATAGTAAAGATAAAATTGAATGCACAAACATGCCATGCAGAAAGAATGAAGTTCTGAAAAGAATTAAGTGGGTTGATGGTATCACATAGCAAACACCTGATGAATTCATTAAACACAAAGGGTTGCAGATGCCACGATACACAGTGAGCAGTTCCTACTTGAAAAATCAGATGGATGTCAAACTTACAAAAAAACTTGTGAGTCTTAACAGCTGCAGGACACAGGCAGAGGTTTTTGCAAAGCAGCAGCAAAATTTAAACCTACAACTGATACAGCCAAAGTATCAGTACCAGACATGACTAGTTTCAATGAAGTTTGAGAGAACAGCTTCTATTTCTGCTTGGAAATGCCAGGGATTTCTCCCTTAAAACTGCTCAGTAGCTGAGAACCACTTTCCCCCAGGCACGTTCCCAAGGGGAGACCCTCAGCCCATCGATTACATAAACCACTCTCTAGTCTTACTCACCTTAGTAGGGCAGCTAAATATATGCACCAAGATGTAAAATCTGCAGAGCCATCAAAGCACTTCTGCTGGAACAGAAGAGCCGACAATTTATAGGCTCTTCAGTTGTGCCTGCTTTTATCAGGCTGGTTAGTTGAAAGAAAATGCACACATAATTACTTAATCCCATTAAAACAAAGACAAATGACAGCAGAGAACTCCCAAGCTCAGCAGTTTGAGCACTGAAAGATTCTGAACTCACACAGAAATGAATCAAGGAGCCTTCTCTGTGGGCAGCTCCTTCCACAGCCCCTCTTATTTTGGCTACGTCAGCATCACAGCTCTGATATCCTGATATTCCAGCCAGCTCCAGAAAATGGCACCTCAGACAATGAACAGCTTCCAGATTTCCCAATGGATCAATAATCCAAGGTCTCCACTTTTTCAGTGAAGTGGTTACATGTCAATTAAAACAAAGCAACTAAATTCACAAGAAGCCACTAAAAAACCTCAGTTGCTTCTTCCAACATTTGTGGAGCACAAGCAGGAATCTTAAAGAGACAGCAAGTGGCAATTTGGGGCTGGTGCCTAAGTTTAACATTTTGAGTTTCAGAAACTTACAGGAACTCCTGTTCAGTGCATTAATGACAAAATGTAAACTGTAGTCAGTACCTGAACAGGGAAAATGAAATAAATTAACCTTTCTCTAGGGGATTTATAACACAGGTCTGCTAGCGTGTTTACTACACAGGAATAAATGAATGTGCAAAATGATTGCAAGAAATCATTGAAGAACTGAAAACTGAACTTATGTAAATTCACATTAAACTCAAAAGTCACTTCTTCTTAAGGCAGTAATGATTTTTTTTTTTAATACAAATATATATAAGCTACCTTTACGCACCAGGATCTTTTTCCTCTGCTTTTCCCATGCAATAATCTGAGCCTCTGAATGTGAGCAGTGTCTCACCTCCAGGCTCAGCCATCCTACAGCAGCTTTCTGGGACAGGTCAAGCAAAGAGCACTGAGTGTAATGTTTGTTCACCAATTACCCTTTAGTGGGCACACTGAGAACCTCCCAGGACAAGGCCAGGCAGGAACCCCTATCCCAAAAGGGGAGGGATTTGGAATTTCAGTACTAGTGTGCATTCCTTTTGAGACTAAGCAGTAACAGTCTTGCAGGCAAAACATGTTTTCTTCACACTTTTTAGGCCTTAACTGTGGTTTGCAGCAAAAGAAATAGCAATAAAATAATGCTTCCTGCAGTTTGGTTTAGTTTAGGAAAAAAGCAGAGAGGGACTGAGCCGTAATTCCACATGCACCTGGGACAGGGGAGATCTGTCGGGAAGTTTTCCACTTCCAAGGACAGCTTCTCCAGGTACAAAGGCTCTCTGGGGAGATCTCTCAGGCATGCTGCTGTTTATTACTCTCAGCTTTATCTCACCTACTTATTAGCTCCTGAATACAGTATTTCCCAAAGAACAGGAATAAATGAGTGGGAACTCTTCCATTTAGACTGCAAAGCCCTGCTGGGTATAAATTCCAGGTTTGTGCAGAGGACCAGAGGACCTTACTGCAGCTGGAAGCACCAACACCAGCAGAGAAGCAGCAGCAATGATGGTGACACCACTGCAGGATGCCCCAATTTTAGCAAAGCATTTAATTTCTTTTAGTATGGTGCAGGAATAGAAATCTTACTTTGCTTTGAAAATCCAAATTAGACTCCCAGTTCAGGGCTGTTAGGGATGGCAAGAGAATCCTTAAGTTACTTGTAAGTTATTCAAACTATAATGTTAGTACAAAAAAAAGTTATCTTTCCATAAGCCAATTACATATTAAAGAAAACCTATAAAGCTGTTGTCAGGAGCACAGATTCCTTTTGACCAGCAGCCAGTTAAAGTGACAGAACTCTCAGGAATATCTCTAGAAAGGGCAGGATTGCCAGTTAAGCCCTTCACCATTCTATCCCAGCACACTCCAACATCACCTCCATCCCTTGATAAGAACAGAGGACATCACTCAAATATAGCAGCCAAACTTGCTTTACAGTCACACCACTCATTACCATCAAAATCACATCCTTTTCATATAGAAGAGACAAAAAAAGTGACAGGGCAGACAAACACCACACACATCTCCCTCCCCTGCCTTAGAGAATAGAGTCCAGAGAATTTTGTTCACTTATGCAACAAAGAATTGCATAGAATAAATTGTATCAAACTCCAAAGGGATCAAGAGATTTTCCTTCCAGCTCCCCAGAACCATGAGCCCTTAAGACTCCAAGCCCTGCTGCTCCTCTGTTGACACAATAACACTGTCCATACTTCCCATCTCTTTAGAGAGCTTTAAAGAATAAGTATGAAATTCTTAAAGTCATTCCAGTACAAAAATTCCTGTACAATGACCATTTCATCACCTATGACTGGAAGTTTCCCTGGTGGGAAAAGTGTTCTATTACTTGTGTTTCAGAAGCAACCAGAATGTCATGGAACAACTCCAAAATAGAAACGTTTTATTGAAAATCTGGTATTTATTTCCTGCTTAGAAACTGTCACATCTGTCACCTTCTGCTCTTCCTTCTAAAACCAAGTTTATCAATATAAGCACTTTAATATAGGAAATTCACACTTTGATTTCTCCAGGAATTTGAGGTGCTAGTTTTGCCTGGTTATTTGTACGATCCACCCATCAATTTGTTACAGAAATTTGAAGCATTTCAGTTTGACTCCTCTGGCTCACTGACTACTCCAAAGCAATAAATGCCCCAGGATTTGGTGCAAAACTGTCCAGGAGGAGCAGAGAGATCAGGGCTCTGAAGGTTGAGCAGGAATGGCTGTGGGGACAGCCAGGGAACACCGGAGGTGGCTGTGCCAGGGCCCAGCCCAGCCCTGGGCTCGTGCCAAGGCAGAGTCAGGGCTGGGAAGAGGCAGAAGCAGCTCAGGGAGCTCCCAGCCCTCAGCAGTGGAACAGAAACTGAAACTGTGCCAGGCTCCCAGCGGCCCTGAGCTAAGGGAGCACAGGGACAGCTGCAGGGCACTTGTGGGACCAAAGCAGCACCACAGTCTTGGCTGCTCTGAGCCAGGCTGAGCACCCAGACCTGGGCAGCAGCTCCAAGGACACATTTAAGTGTGGTTTACATCAAGGAGGCAAAAGCATTTCAGCTGTGCCCACCTTGCAGTGTGCCTTTCCTCTGGCTTGTACCTTCACTTCAAACTAGTGAGCATTTCAGCCTTGGAAAACCATTTTACACTATTCCATTTAAAGTTCTACTCATCATTATATGAGTGACTGCAACACACAAGTGCTTGGTTTGCTTGTTTCGTTTTGGTTTTTTTTAACCAACAGACCAATATTTAACTAACAGCACAACACCAGCCTTTTCCTTTTGAAACCACCACTTTCCATGGGCAAAGAGCAAACATAAAAATCCACCCTCATTCTTAACCTGTCCCCTGTACTCAGTTGTTTTCCACTTGCTTCTCCTCTTCATTCCATGTAGGACTCTAGGAATGGAAAGGCCATATTCCAGCTTCAGGGCCCTGAGGTTTCAATGAACATCAGGAACAAACTTCACATTTCAAAGCTGCCTCCCCCCGTTTTCCTGGCTCATCACTGACACCCCGAGCCACGGATCACATCTGGGACTTGCCACATGGACACGCTGCCAGGTATCCAAGGTTCTTGTCCTACAGATTACAGTCAAATCCCAGCATAAGTAAGTGCAGGTGTATCATGAAGCCCACTTAAAATGAAACCAGTCTCAGGCTTGGGGTATAAGAATTCTGTAGTAAGATTTATGACCTTTAATAGGAACTTCATTATAAAGAAAGTGACTTTCACGTAATGAAAACCATCTCTCTCTGAAGAGGAATGATGTGTTAACATCAGCAGAGCTGTGTTTCAGTGTTTTCAGTGTGCAATCCAGCAACATCATTGTCACTTTAAACTCATTAATTATTCTAAAAATGCCATTACCAAAATGCAATTGTAAGCAATTTTTAAATCATTTTCTTCAGAAGGTGGCATTTCATCTATTTTTAAAATCTAAATTTTCCAGTAGAGCTTACCCTGTGTTCTTAGAATTACTCAATACATGAAAATACAAACATTACTAATGAGCCCTATTAACACAGATTTCACTTCAAGCTAACTTAGATTTACTTCACACAGCTAAGTGAGTTCATTTCACTGGAAAAAGAGACTCCCTAAAGGAAAAAACATCAGCTACTGTGGCTGATATTGCCCAATACATCGCTGAAAAATAAATTCTACTGATTGGATTTTTTTCATTTCCCCCTCCTCCGAGCAGCACTTTTAAAAATACAGTCTTTTAATGATTGTTTAATTTTCATATAACTAGAATATAAATCCTTTACATACTGCTTTGCTGCAGCTGCAGCATAATGTCTCGTTTTTCATGGAAAAAAACCTAATTACGTGGTTCACCGAATTGCCTGTGGTAACACATCAATTTTATTTACATTCAAAAGTTGGACTTGAGTTTGTTCTCAGCACTCCAGTTAATTCCAAGCCCATTTTACACAATAGTTCTCCTGGATTCATTAGTAACACCTCACTCTGCTGTTATTGGGAGGGATTCCCAGCTATTGGAACCTTGCTTCGGATTTCCAGCACTTTCCAGGCAGTTCCATCCCACTTCAAATATCCAGGATTTGCTCTGAGTCTGACCTTGCTGAAACAGCTCTGCCAAAGGACCGTCAAATGTCCCTCCAGAAGGCAGCTGTTAATGTTGCCTCTGGAATACCAACTCCTTTTCCAACAAAAACACCAGACAAAAACAAGAACTATTGTGTGGCAAATAAAACCTAAAGGTTAATGCTCAAAATTTCAATTATTTCAGTCAAACTGAGCCTATATTTGGAAAGCAGAAAGATTATGAGGAAGCACATGGATTCAGTAGAGAATTTCTAGGCTCTGCCTTCCATCAGTGTCTTTCCTCTAAATTGTTTTCAGAAGGTAATTTGTTGCAATCAACAGGAAAACGTCCAAATTCCCAGCCATGAACAAAATTAAGATGTTAATTCTTGAGTGATATAAATAAAATAAAACAATAAAAAGCATTAAGCTTTTTTACATATGGCCCTTTGATAGATTTCAGAGTTTTTACCCTTAGATATTGCCAGCTGTTAGAAGAGAGAAAATGCACTATGTAAGAACGATCCATGGAATATCCTGAGCTGGAAGGGACCCACAAGGATCAGTAAAATCCATTTCTTGACTAGAACTGGTAATGAATTCACAAATGCCACATGTACTCATTGGATCCTGCTTTGAACACTGAGATTCTCTGTTCATTTGGAGACAAAACCACTGAAGGAAAGAGGAATTAAGGCAAAGGTAAGTGCAATCAGAATTCCAAACAGGACATTCAGTTTTAATTTTTTTAATGACTGTCATAAACCAACTTTCAAGTAAAAGAAGTGGTGGGAAAAACATTTATTTTTGAAAGAAAACAAAACAAAATGAAGACATCTTGCCCAGACACAATAAGGCCCTTGTCAACTTCATGTGTATAAAAAGGAGTTGGCATTTTCCCATGAAGCAATTCCTTAATCCCAAATGATGGCATAATAACCTCATTTAATATGCCTCCTTAAAAGAAAAAGTTTATTTTGTCTAAGCTGAACTTCAACTGGCAATCACTGGACACCAATTACCAGTGTCAGATATAAGGGTCACAGAACAATTCTGCAAGCTGAGAAAGTAGGAATCCACTTTTCAATCCCATCTTCTTGCCAAAAGAATGGAAAAGTTGAACTTTGTTTTCATGTCTTTGGGAATAATCTACGCTAGGCAATTAAGAAAATGCAAATGACTTATCTTATTGAAAATAATCAAGCCAGAAACAGACTTTTCAGTAACTTAATATTCCAATAAAGTCTTCTGTCATAGGAACCTACTTGTTAATTCCACTCTGCGCTCAAGAACCGGCAATTAACCATTTTCAGATTTCACTTCAAATTATTAATAAGTGGTACTCAGCTGCTTGATATTCACTGCTGCTTTTTAAATGGAAAGCCTTCCAAAAGCCTTGCATTTCAGATCCTTTATTCCTTGTTCATGAGCCGCTTTTCCATGCCCTGGCTGCTCTCATTCCTGGTACCACTGGGCATGACAAGAGTTCTGGGGTTTATGGAGTTACTCAGAGTGCATAAAATTGTTGTAATACACATCCCATGCTTTCCCCAAAGCCCAGGGATGCCAGGAATAACCTTTGGGCAAATCCAAGGAAGTCTCCAAGCCAGATGTAATGCAATTCCAGCAGCAACTCCCTCCCTTCTTGCCCACTACCATAATCTCATAGTAAAATGAAAAGACTGAGGAGCACTCTCATTTGAGCACCCATTTCATGGCAAGGGGGCTCAGCCTTCATTTCACGCACTGCTTCACACACTTAAAATACGTTTGAATAGACAGGAACATCTTCTCATTCATTAATAACACATCTCACTACACAAAGCTTGGAACATACTCTAATTCCTGACAGGGCTCCCAATTCCTCACAATTCCAGAAATAAGACAGTACCCTGAAAGAACTTTAAATAGGCTCCAATTGAAATGGAAAGTAGATTTTTCACTACATTATTCTCTTTTACATTCGCAGAACCAAAAATCCTAATTTTTTTCAAGTTTTCCATTATTTTTCTTTTAATCTCTAATAAATGCTGACAAGCACCAACTACTAAACATTTGCAGGGTAAACACTGACTTAATTTAGAAGACTTGACTGATAAATGAAATTTTGAAATCTAGCAGTTCATAAGGGAGCATCAAGAACCCTTCCTAGCAGGAATAAAAACAACTACATTGAGTTCTGGGGTGAGTTGTTCTCCTCAGGAAAGATCCTTAAAAACAGACCTGACATGTTCTGCTCTCCTGTAGGTAAAAATCAGCAAATTTCAGGGACAGAAACAATGACAGAAATTAATTTTGGGGCACAACCATGTGGGTTAATGTGGGTGCTCTGCACACAGCTCTTCTACAGGCAGCATTTTTCCCTCCTCACTTTTATCAGCACCAGGGGATTACGGCTGCGCCAGCCCGATATGCCAAGAATTCATAAACAGGAACGAGCTGAAGCTCCAGGTTTTTCCTGTCACAGCTCCAATTTCAGCTACGTTTTTAAACTTACCAAGCTCCAAAGACCATGTACAATAATCTTTCAGGAACAACCTGCCCAATTCATTCAAGGTAATCTATTCTTCATAAGCGTTTCCATCCAAATTCTTATAGTCCACATGGCAGAAATAGTACCATTTTTCTGGGGAAGCAGCTCCAGAAATTAATGGATCAGATGGAAATCCCAAATACCTACCAGAATCAGTGAATTCAGGCACACAAGCTACTAAGCTGACAGAAGGATGTAGTTTTACCTAAAGAACTATCAAACACCCAGAATTTATTCATTTTCAAGCTCCTGTCTTACATTCTTTCCAGAGTCCACCTCCAATACTGTGCTTGCAGTCACCAACTTGTATTCTCAGTAGTGGTACACATCATAATCCCTGCATTATCCCTGAGAATTCCAATATTCTGCACCACAGATACAGCAGACAAAGTGGAATATATCCATAAATCCAGTACAGAGATTAAAAATTGATAGACAAAACTGTGAGAGAATTACAGAATATTCTGAGTTGAAAGGGACCCACAAGATCAAGTCCAACTCTTGGAGTGGTGTAAAATGTCAGAGCAAAGCGCTCTTTCAAAAGCAAAGAAGGGAACTGAGGAACGGATCTCCCTTCCCTATAATCTGTGTGGAACCAACAGGGTCCAGGGCAGGGGTGGGAGAAGAGAGAAAACCCAAGGGTTGAATCTAAATTCTCTGTGATGCTCCAGATGGTATTTGGTCACCAAATGCAAATGAGAACTCTGCAACTTGCAGATCCACAACGTTCCTGTCAAAAATGCTGCCAACAGTCACACACTCCCTCCTCTCCTTCCACTTCTTCTGTCGATATACAAAAAAATGGATTTATGGGAAAAGGTACTGTGGCTGGAACAGTTGCCAAACCTCTCCAGGCAATATCATTAAACAGCATTTATCCTTCAGAACACCAAACTTCAACAAACTAAAGCACACCCAACTTTTTCAGACTTACAGAATCTCCAGTTGTTTTCTCATTCACTGACCCCACCCCAATTTGGTTTTTTTTCCAGCCATGATTGAATAAAGATCTTCAACCTCTGGTCCAGTTTTAAATGCCACCGCAATAAAAACCAGAACACCACAGTCAAGGTTGGCAGGAAGAAGAAATGTAGGAGAATGTGCAAGAGACACTTCTGAAGTTCCCAGCTGGTTAATCCAACCACTCCACTGATCTATAACTGCTCTGCAAATAATTGTTTTTACTTAATCTCCCGTGACAGCATTTAATTATCCACAGTTTTGGAAAGCTACTACATAAACAACTCTTCTCATACCTCCTGTTTACAATCACTAAGTTGTTTTCCCTATGACTATTTGAAATTCTTTTATTAATGGCAGATTTGTTGTTTACCAAATCTTCAATGTTATAAAGATAAAGGAACCCTTAGAGTTCATCAGCAAAAGTTTTTGAAGTGCTTCTGAAAGCAAAGCCTCAGTTTGAACTTTTCTTTTGCTTACTGAAAGCAGTAAATACCATACAGCACTACTGGAGTGACACTTACCCAGAAAAATCAAAAATTATAATTTAGACCTGAATTAATAAAACATAATATTTAAAAATTAAATTCTTTAAAATTTAGTTATCACTAAATTATTTCACTTTTAAAGCACAAGTCCTAGGCAGGAAAAGAGAAATGCAAAATTTTATTCTTGATAAGAATTCATGATCTTATTCAGGCATTATTCCCTAAAGTTCCTATATCTCAGATGTCAATATTTTGGATGGACTCCAGTCTTCCTCTTGGATTTGCAGTATCAGATTCCTGGGACTTGTGCTCCTGAACATGTGAATACAGCACAACAACGAAGTTCTGGCCATGGAACTCTAACTCACAGCGACAACCCAACCTGTAGTAACACCATTTTAAGGCAAAGCAGCTCATTTCCTGAGCAGGTTATCCCAAAAAAAGTATCATGTTACCCTAGCCCAGCTGACAGGCAAGGAAAACTCTGCTTCAGTAACTTTCTATTTTCTGTTTGTACACCCATATGGAAAAGCCCTTTATATTTTCAGGAAGCTAATTTCAGCTATCAAATAGGCCTGTTTATACAATAAAAAGCAGAATAAACTCGTTCCTTTTGCCTTCTGACTGCATGGAGCAGTGAACACAAACTGAGTCCTTTGTCCTGTCTCAAGGAATCAATGGACATAAATGCCTTGTTCTGGCAGAATTTGAGGCTCAATATTTTGTCAATACTGATGTTTGAACTCTAAAATGTACTGAACAGAGCCCAACAACCCTATCAGCAGGAAAATGTACAACACTTACACAATTTACATCACTTTGAACTATATCTGATAAGTCACTACAAGTGTTTCAATGTGCTTTTAATATAGAACAAGGAAATCTATCCTTGTAGGGTTTACACACGTGACA
>VZUA01009506.1:0-24426 GCA_013401035.1 Horornis vulcanius | reverse complement strand
GCTGCCCCTGCCCGGGGGGACGCTCGACCTTGCGGGGCCGCGGCGCTGCCCGGAGCCCGGCCGGCCGGCTGCGTGTGCGTCCTGGCGGCGGCCGGTGCCCGCAGACAAAGGCACGGCCCGGGCATCCCTGTCCGCACCTGTGCGGAGCGGGCAGAACCGCGGGCGCTGCCAAGGGAAGCTGGCGCAGGGCAGCCGGGGGCTTCCCGGTTCCTCTCCTGAGGGTCGCCGTAGGTGATTTTGGTTTTGATAGCTTGTCGGGGTTTCCTACAACAATGGCTTTTCTCTTCTTTTTTCTTTTCTTTTCCTTTCTTTTTTTTTTTAGCCATTTTGCTTTTTTGTCATTTCCCCCCCAGAAGTTGCTCCCAACTTTCCGTGAATATGATGTGCTCTTGGGTTCTCCTCGGATAGCAGGTGCCCAGAGAGCCTTACCCTCGCTCTTAGAAATGCTCCTACATGCGCCTCTATACCTCTGCTCCCTCTTTTTTTTTTTTCTTTTTTTTTTTTTTTTTTTTTTTTTTTTTCTCCATATAAAGGGTTAGAAATGCCTGCAATCGACTCCGGTCTTCTTTCAGTGTTCATGAGCCTCGGATCATCGTAGCTAAAGAAAATGAGCTGCATAGTGACTGCCGTGCTTGAATAACGCTCCGGCCTCAGGCCAAGAGAGGTGGTTTTTTCATGGTATCGATCAGACCTTGAGAATTTTTTACCAACCCGCCAGCAGCACGCAGGCTGCCTTTCTTCCTCTTTGTTACGTACCAGCCCTCTGTTAACATAAAGAAACAATGGAATTTTTTTTCCCCAAAATATTCAGTGTTAGCTCTAATGGGCTATCATTGCCAGTAAGAATAAAATTCTCACCAACTTGAGAGAGGCCAGCAGTGACACTCCTCTGCTAGTAGCCTTTCTCTTTCATTTTGGAATTTTTTATATGCTTTAGCATTTGCAAGATGAAGGAAATGAGTTGGTACCTGTGTTGACATAGATCTCGGTGGTCCCTGCTGCCCAGACAGCACTTAAGAAATCATTGCTCCAAATTTATTGCTTTTATTGTACCGTGAAACTTCCAATACCGCTGCTCAGGGCTGCAGCAGGGAGCTGTGCTCCCCTGCCCGCTGTGACAGCCAGCGTTGGTGGCTGTGAACATCTCTGCTACTGCTGGGGACAACCTCTTGTCATGTGGAGGTGTTGTGGGATGGCTCCAGCTGTCCACTGAGGAGGATGTTTCCGGGGTGACCAGTGGATGTAGTGCCACTCCTGGGGCTCCCTGGCCATCTTCTCCCCCAGGAGCGACACTGAGAAGCTGTAGAAGCTCCTCTGGTTCAGTTTGAGGTTCACAAAATGGCCTTTTGTGTTGCTCATTTTTTCCTGCCTATACATTGCTGTTTCTTCTACTTGAGGGTTACAAATGTGTTGATTGCTCCATAGTGAGCAGCTGCTTTCCTGGTTTTCAGGTGGGAATGACGGACCTGGCTGCGTGGGGCAGGGCACTGGTTTCGGAGCAGCTGCTGTGCCAGGTAAAGCTTTGGCAATTACTCGTTGTGGTTCACCTTATTGTCTGTTTCTGTGGCTTAGTCACATTTTTTTTGGCTGTAGGTCGTTTTAAGTTGATGAAAGGTCTTTATTCAGTGCGGAATTGTGTATTTATGCTATCAAATGTATTAATTGGAGATAAATTGAGTAAAAGCATTGTTTTAATCAAGGGAAATACTCGCTCTCATGTTGAGAGTGCTGTTCCTTTCTCCTGCTTCAAACATCTTTCCAAATGGTTTGGATCCCAGTGAGACCGTGATTTCTAGCTGATATTAATTTTCATCAAGTGATTTGAGGCCAGTCTGCCACAGTCCCACCTCCCTGTTGTGCAGGAGCTCTGGGTGCTGTTACTCACCTCTGTAGTGTTTCAGGCTCACTCTGAGGAGCGAGAGCTCACCAGTCACTGTGTGTGTGCGTGTCCTCAGCTGGAGTGACTGCTGAACCGTGCCTAACTGGGCAGCTCAGGAGTCATTCCACACTGGGAAGCAATGCCACAGAGAGACCCTGGCAGGCCTGTTGTAGAGAGCCCTGTTACAAGTCATCAGCAAATTCCCTTGGCAACCCCCTGTGGAGCCAGACCTTGTAAATCCCATTGCTCCTTTGATTCCCTTATTACTTTGGCACCTCTATTTGCTTCCCAGTGGCTTTTCTGTTTGGGTTTGGTTTTTTCTCCTGGACATCTTCATCCATCATGAATAGTCACAGTAAGTCAGTGTTGGACTTTGAGTTCTCAGCATCCCAATGGCTGATTCTAAGATAGAAGCGTGTAACAAGCGAAGTTCCTGCAAAACGTTTTTACTTCCTGATTATTATTTGCCAGTGTAACATTACAAGACTTTGATAACTCTTACTTTGAAAGCTAAGGTCTGGGAAGTACAGTACTATGAAAGTAATTTGCTCCCCAGTGTCAACTCCTGCTGTCAGTCAGGTGAGAACAAACTTCTGGTAGTTAATCACAAGTCTTAGTTTTGCTTTACCTCATCGGTGTCACTTCTGACCCCAGATTTGCTACTTAAAAAGAGGATACAAATTGTTCTCATTGACATCAGCTGGAGCAGGCTGTTTGGGTTTAAAGCTGAATTCAAGGAGAGCTCCAGCTGGCGTGGTGGAAGCCCAAGAGGTGATGCTGGCACAGATCTGTCAGGGCTACAGGTGTCAGCTGTTTCAGGGATGTATGGAAAAAAGAACTGGAAAGATGGAGCAGAAGAGCATCTGCATCCCTGCTTCTCCTCTCTGATCACCCTTACATTTGACACCTAAATCCTTTTCCTACTTTGAAGCTGCTCCAGTTAGGAATCTGAAGTGTTTGGCATCTGCTTGTTCAAATACATAACTGGCTCTGGTTTTACCAGTTTACTTTGCAAAAGCTACAAACACGAGTCTGCCGTGTGGCATGTGCTGAAACTGCCAACAGGTGTGTGTGGGTACAACAGCTGAAGAGGTTCAGAATCGTAAATCTCAAACAAAACCTCTCTTAAATACCTCCTTGGGATATCATTCTCCTGGCATTAGTGTTGCTGACTCATGGTGCTCTTGGCCATCCTGGAGGCAGTTTTGGGACTGTCTCTGCTTCGCTCCTTGCTGAAGTCAGCAGAGTTTGTTTGTTGGATCTGCTGCAGGGTTTGGCCAGGTTTCCCCAGGTTTTGGTTGAAAGCTGAGCAAAACCTCTGTTGTTCAGGCTGATGGAATGTGATTGCAGCCAGGTGAAACTGGAGAAATGATGATGAAGACTTCAGGTGGTTGATACCCTCACACCTGTAAGGTCTGAACTTTCTACCATCTTCAGTTACACTCTTTATTTCTACCATTAATTCTGATCTCCTAAACATAGAGTCTGGCTACTCTCAATAGCAATTTGAAGCCAGAAATGTGTTGTAAACAACCGTTTGCTTAAAAAGTGGATGGCATGACCAATAGAGCCTTTGTTTTGATGGCATCTTCCCTTGTAAGCTTATCCAGTGTCTGATTCAGGTTTGTGTCTTGCTCAGTAAGAGCTTCATAGGGTACCTTCCTTCTTCATAGATACAAAGCTGGATATATTTAAGACAATTTCCCCCCATTAAATTCAGCTTTGATTGGTGGTGAGGTGTGCCAGAGCACTGCCTGATGCACAGCTGCATTTGCTTTGTTATCAGGGAAAAAGCTGGATAGCAGAATGATTCAAAACCACTAACAACTGTGCACAAAACCCCAGTTAGTTCTGAGCCCCTTAAAAGGCAACTCCCCCCATGTCCATTTAGAGCAAATTTCAGAGCACTTTAGGGGTGTTTAATGTTCAGGTAACTCTAATTAAGCCTTTAATCCATTAGGCCACAGAGATTCATTGGGGACTTGGCTGTTAGTGCAGGTGTTTCAGCCTGTATGTCAGTCCCAGAGGATTCAATGTTGGATTTGGAGGTCTGTCCCTGTAACAAGGAAAACAAAGTATTTTCTTGCAATTAAATTTTTAATTTTGCTGGTTTTGTTTTTTTTTTTTCCTGGAGAGAAACAACTCAGAGGGTGGGACTGTGGCCAAGGCTTCTGGTCTAAGACCAGCTGCAGGATTTGGTTCTCTCCTGGTTCAGCTGTGCCTGTTGAAAGCCCTGGCACAAAATTCCAGCTTTAAACCAAGTCTTGTGCCTTAGAGGGTTCAAAGACTATCCCCTTCTGAGTGCTGCCTGTGAGTGCAGTGATGTGAGAAGTGTGCACTCCCATTGTGTCACACAGAGCCAGCCACAACATACCAAGTCAGCTATTTTGCATATTCTCCAACTTTTTTTTCTTTTCTGGGCCATGTGAGAATGCTGCCACTTTTGGAAGGTGCATCTGGTGGAAGTACAAAGGTAATAACTGTTTCAGATACAGAGCTTGAATATCTTTTGAAACCAAACCTGCAAAGCAGAAATACGTGAATCAAATTTAGCTCTTCAGGGCTGCCGTTTCCCATTTGCAACCTTCCTTATCTCCTAAACCAAGCTTTTATTTAAACATGAGCTGTAGATACCAGTTAATATTTACACTTCATGAACCACCAAAACTGGGGTCCTGGAAGGGCCGGAGGCTGTGAGGACTGGTAGCAAGCCTCATTTTCACCCTGTGGAGCTCAGGGCACAGGGTGCACCCATCCTGTTTGTGCATATGCCGTGTGCCAGTGTGAGCGTGGCCAGAGTGCGCCGGAGAGGGGCGGCGTGACTTGCTCAGAGGCACAAAGTGATGGAGAGTGGAAGTGAAGTCCTGTCTCCCATCATTTTCCTTCTGGGCTCTCCTGGCTTTGCTCTGCCGTTAGAGGTTGCTGCCAGCAAACGGCTCTGCCTTCAGCGGGACATGCTGCCCTGGTGTCACAGGGCTGGGAGTTGTGATTTTGCTGAACAAAGATGCTCTTCCAAAAATAGGTTAAGCCAAAGAACTTAGATGCCAAAAATAGCACTAGAGATTTTTTTTTCCTTTTTCTGACTGTCCTTTTTTTGACTGTGCTTTAGATTTATTGTTCCCTGCTGGAGGCAGCTAAAGAAATAAAAGAGATACTGCAGCTGTAGGCAAGGGAATAGTGGAAGTAGACATACACAATCACCTCTGATGGGGGAAAACCACATGTGTCAGCTATCCCTGTAGGAGTACACAAAAATGCAAAATAACAATGTAAACAAAAATGTGCCGTGTCACTAAACTGCTCTCTTAGCAGAAATGTCATTGTTTTTTTAGAAGTTAAGGTATCCCACAAAGGGAAGAGTGGAGAGAATCCTGGTGACAAAGGGGAGGACAAAAGAAATGCCAGCAAACAGAAAGCGGAATGAATAAATGCCACAGGAATGATCCTGGCGATAGCCCCTATAAACCTTTCATTATGACATGCTCTGCTGCATGTGAATAATTCACTCATCCCAAACTGGTGGCAGTAAAATCTGCCCAGCGTTTTTTTTGTAGAGGTTGGTCAGGTTAGAGCTGTTAAAATTTAAGGCTTCCTTCTGGGGATTCTCCATAGAAAGTTTTGTATTATTAAGTTAAACTCCAGCTTTCCCATTCCTCAAGCTAGATGCATGCTCAGAGGACTGAGCTAATGACTTGCACTGCAGCTATTTAAGGTGCTGGGCTGAGCCTGGAGCTTGGAGTCAGGAGGCACAGTGGCTCTAATCCTGGCTGTGCTGCTCACTGAGCCACCTCCAAGAAGTTATTCAACCTCTGCTTGCCACTGCATCCCTCTGGGTAACAGCAGGGATTATGATAATTGCTTTTGAAAAGCACCTTAGGTGTTTAGTTTTAATTTTTTCCAAAGGTGCAGAACTCTCCAGTTCTGAGCTGGAGAGGCTTGATCCGTCCCAGGAGGCTTTTAGTATTACAGGATTGTGAAAACAATTCTTAATGCCATATTGTTTGTTTGGCCCATGTAAATAAATAAAACGATTTTTGATGCATCTCTTGCACACTACTAACAGAAGGGCTCTTAAGATACAACTGAAGGACGTAGAAACAAGGTTCAAAAGGGTTGCCAGGCACTTCATGAAATGCAAGTAAACTGTCAGAATGTTTAAATTGTTTGCTTTTTCAACCAAATCCTGCCAAAGCCACAGGAATCTGGGTTTGCATGTATTAAACTTGTCTCTCACTTGCGTGTAAAGACCCCAAAGGCAACAGATTTGTAGCATTGCTCACTTGGATTTGAAGGGTATTTGGTTTTGTGTTTTACAGCAAAGGGTGATTTTCTAGGCTGAAGAAGTAGGAAGGTTTCCCTGAGAGCGAGATGAGAACAAAGTAAATGCGCCCTGAGCTGTGCCTCTATCCTAGATTTTGAGGCATGCAGGAAAGAATAATGGTACATGGATTTGTCTCTGTTGCACACACTGAACTCCTCTTTCCAAAGAACAGAGCTTCTTCCTATTTGAGCTTTGTGTCCCAGGGAAAAAATAACCAAAGGGCAGAGAATTCCATGGCTGAGCTGAGACCAGAATGTTACAGGAGTTTGTGGAGCATGGTGCTGTTAGTGAGGTGGTTGGTTGGGAGGCCCCAGCCATGTCGTGGGGTGTGCCACAGGGTTTGGGACAGCAGCATTACCGGGGGTTTTATGTTGGAAACATAAACTTAGTGTGATAGTGGAAAGCGCTCCAGTGCCGAGGCAGTGGCTGTAATTTAAGCCATGGGCTGCTGAGGAAACCTAGGAAATAAAAAGGGTGCTCCCATTTTTATGCAGGAGCTTGAAATGAAGCAGCCAAAAGCTGGGGACTGTGTTGCATCTTCCCAGCACAAGGGAGATAGGCCTCGTCAGCATGTTTTGAGAAAGGCCTGACTGCCAAAATAGTTTTGTGTTGCTACAATACTTGCAGGTGGTGATTGCCTTTTAAGTTCTGCTCTCTGTTCTGACGTTTTTAGGACAGTAAATGAAGGATGAGAAGTAGAAACGCAAACAAATTAGAAAAATCCTGTGTATGGATGTCTGTTATTACAGTCGTGTGGCTGGATGGAAAGAGTCCTGTCCTACTGGAAGTCAGGGAGGGGTTGGCAGCGAAGGAAAGTGGTTATTGCCAGTAGCTCTCCTGCCAAAACGAAGTATTGATGACAGGGCTCAGTTTAAAGCAGATGGTGTAATCCATACCCTAAAGACTGCCTGGGGAAACACGTGCAAAACCATGTGCCTGAATGCCATGGAGGATTTATTCCTAGGGGTGAGGCAGGAGAAGCCTTCATTTGGATGGAGATAAGAGTTGAGTCTTGGTTCTGGAGAGCAAGGAAAGTGCTTTACTGAGGCAGGGCTTTTATGAAGGGCTCAAGCACGTCTCTCATTTTCTGTTATTAGAGATACAGTACAGAAACTACTGAAAATGCAACATCCATCCCACGTCAGTGCTTTCTCTACCCAGTCTCTTTGAGGACCAACTTTTAGCACTGTCAATATTCACAGGGAGACTATGTAGGGCTTTTTCAAGTACTTAAGAAGAACAAGGCATGAGGTAAATAATTTAAACACTGGTTTAGAGCATTGCTAGCTGAGAAGTGACTTAGAGTCCCTTTACAGGCTAACAATAAATGGATGATTTTTCTTCTTTTTTGGGAGAGGAGTATGGAATGTGTTGCCTATCAGCAGGGCTGCTTCCTTCCAAGAGGAGTGTTTGCTGTAATGAATCCGTAGAATAGAATCATAGACTGACCTGGATTGGAAGGGACCTTAAAGATAATCTTGTTCCAGCTCTCCTGCTGTGGCCAGGAACACCTTCCACTATCCCAGGTTGCTCAGAGCCTCATCTTTAACACCTCCAGGGCTGGGGTATCCATAACTTCTCTGGGCAACCTGTGCCAGTGCCTCACCACCCTCACAGGGAAGAATTTCTTCCTAACAGTTAATCTAAACCTACTCAGTTTGAAGTCATTCTCCTTGTCCTCTCACTCCATGCCCTTGTAAATAGCTTCTCTTCATCTTTTTTATAGGCTCCTTTCAGGTACTGGAAGGTCACCCTGATGCCTTCTCTTCTCATGAACTCAAAGCCAGGGCTTATTTCTTCTTGGGGCAATCCAGTCTGAAATTGGACCCCATCAGTGCAATGGATCCCTGGAATTATGTGTGTAATGGGAAAAACCTGCTACCCCTGTGGCTCACATTTATTATAAACTTCTGTTGGAAGAAGCATTTTGACTTTTTCCTCAGCATCTGGTAGGACTTGGTCTACAGTATGNTTTTTTATTTTTTTTTTTTTTTTTTTTGCACAACAACCTGATGCTGCTTCTTAAGAAAGATCTTCAGCTGAGGTAAAGGGGTTTTGTGTGGTTTTGTTCCATAATTTTTGCCATTTTTATTTCTTTTCTGTTTACTTTGCTCTGGTATTGGTCTGACAGCATCTCAATCTCACTAGTTCCCTTCAATTTCCAATTCTGTGTGAGGAAGAAAAATAGTCAACTGTCCTGATATAGCCAGAAATTAAACTCAGCTATTTTTCCATGGAAAATTTCCTTAACAGGAAAATTGGTGAGAATTGCTAACTAATGCTTTTTAAAGACTTTTTTTTTAATAGGTGAAAGACTGTCAAGCTGTCAATCAAGACAGATATTGGATAATGCGCCGTTCCCCTGACAAGTTCACTTTATTATATGAGGCACCTGTAAATCTGAGCTGCTCAAAATTTGCCCTTTAATGTTTACTTTTTCTGCCTGTTCTCAGTATTACTCAAGTACTTCTCGTGTACAGCCTGGTCAAATGGATGTAATAATCTTTGAAAGAAATAACTTGGAGGTGTGATTAGCTTTGTAGTATCCCTTAACCTTCTAACAGTCTCTCGCCCTGTCATTCCATGGTGCACCCACTGTCCTTGCTGAAACCAGTAACCAGCTCTAAAAAGTGCCGTGCCTGCCTTTGTGGTGAGCATATTAAAGGCAGGCAAGTGTGAAACTCTGAGTTGCATGAACATTTATGGTCCTTATAGGCCATTTCTGAAGACTTTTGCCTATAACACAGGGCATTTAATTTTCTCTTTATTTCTTTTAAAGTAGATTTGGAGAGAAAATTGGATGTTTTCTCATATTCCCCAGGTTCCAAAGGCTTGGGATTTTCAGAGAAACTGTTAAAACAGGAGATTTATAATCAGTGCAGAGACTGGACCTGCTGAGAGTAGCATCTCTCCAAAGTATTGGCTGCTCTTTCATGGTTCTGGATTTAAAGCACTGTGAAGCAAAATTTATCTCAACTCCAGTCACCACTGGCATTGCATGTAAAGCACCACAAATGTACAAAACTGGTTCAAAGCAGAACAGTCTTCGTGCCCACAGCATTGCCTCACCTCCAGCAGTATTTGCAAGTTGAAAACCATTGCCTTTCATGCACCAGGAGGTTCTGCAGTTAGCATCTGTGGCAGGCTTTACTGCTCAGGCTGGGCAGGGGATGGAAAACTGCTCCAACACTGTTCCCATGCTCTTGGGAGAGGAAATACAAGTGCTAGCACTGTGGAAGGACCAAGTAGAGTATTGATTTTGATGTAGATAACAGTAAAAATTACCATGATGTCATAGCAGAGCATTGCAGTCATTACAGCAAATAATGAGAAAAATAAAATTATAAAAATAACCATCTCCCTTGGCCCACAGATAAATCAAAGCTTAGCCCTTGATCTCTCATCGCTCACTAGCCCAGAACATAAATCCAAGGATTTATCATTAAGCCTAATGGGTCATAAAATCTGGGCTATTTTGGAGGTAGTTGCAGAGATTTGCAGCCCAGGCAGAGAGCAGGCTCTAAGCTGCTGGGCCTTGTGTAACTGGGTAAATAGCAAGCTTCAAATAATGCTATAAAGCTATCAAATGTAATAACTAATGCAGTCAGGCGAGCGGGTGGGGAGGGGAGCCTCGCTGGTGACAAGCTTGGCCATCATGACAGAAGAAGCCCTGGTGTATGAAGACTTTTTAGTAACAAGTTGAAGTCCCTTTTGCTTTCCTGGACACCAGGTACATGCATCTGGTTTGGTTCACATGTAGCACTTTTATTTTCTGCACATCAGTTCTTCCCTCACTGTGGGCCCAAGGGAGCGAGCAGCGAAAACCAGAAACACAGGAGGCACCAACACCTCTCTTACTTTGTCATCACTGTTTAAATATTTATGACAGCGCTTCACAGTGTGCTAGTAAATGCATGACAGCATGTTATGTAAGAGCAATAAAATTTTAGAAGGAGAAGACTTCACTACTGTCCTTTGCTAGTAAGTCTTTGTGGCTGTCTGTAGTGAGGCCATGTAAAGGCCGTGCCTTTTTCCCCAGTTATTTTAAGTGAAATGGGTGTTTTACATGGAAATGAGAATTTAGCTTTTACTGGCATTTGTAGTCACTTGTGTTTTAAAATTGCTCTCCATCTCTTATTCAGGGGAGGCTTTGGTTCAGGTCTGGTTCCTTAGAAGTTGATAGCTCTGAGCTTGCAAGTGAGCAGCAGGTCTTTGGTGTGTGCTGGGGAGCAGATCCGTCAGTGAGGGAGCCTGGGAGGAGGAGATTTGGGCTGTGAGTCTTTTGGGTTAATTAAGAGCTCAAAGTAGCTTGTACTTTTCCTAAGGAGATGTAGAGTATTGATTCCCACTAGTGCTGTACTGCTCCAGGGAAGGGAATTCTTGGGAAATTATGTGCAAAGTCAGTTGTGCCTGGACAAACCTGAGTTGGATTGAAGTTTGCGATGGGTGACATAGCTTCTGGGAGAATTTGCTGCAGAATGCTGACGTTGAAAACAGAAAGCCAATGTAGATTTGACTTTGGGACAGCCAAAAGATTTGACTGTAGGACAAGGGAGAGGGTAGCCCATCAAAGGAGGAGCCTGTCTAGCTTAGCATAAATAGTCAAATTGATTTAAACAGAGGTGTGTACATTTGTGCCTTAATGAATACAGCAGAGATTCCCCCCACGCTTTTCCCTTTCCAAGCTAGACATTGGGAAGCTGTGATTAGTTATGTTTCAGAATTGCAGAAAACAAACTTAAGAGTTAAAGATGATTTGTACTTGGCATGAGCACTGTTATCTGTCACGATGGCTTTCCTAGCAGTAGTGTATGTGTTTGGGAAGACATTTTGGGGATCTGTGCCAGTAAAAGCCAGCCTTGGAAGCAAACTGTGTGTGAATGGCTGAGAAAACAAGCCGCTAGCACGAACGATGAGCCAGCATGTAGCAGGCTCTGGGGTGGGTGGGATGCAGGTCCAAAGACAGGGACTGAGGGCCCTGCAGGACTTGGGTACATTCTCTGCACAGTCATGGAGAGACTAAATGTTCAGCAGGTACTGTATTATTTATCTGATGTAAGCACATGAGTGTTTACAAAAAACAAGTGTTCGATGATCAAGACTGTTATCTTAGCTTCTACCAAAGATGTTGTAAGGATGCCAAGTGGGAAAGTGAAACCTGCCAAAATCACAAAGTAGCACTAGAAGTTGCTGACTTTTAATTTTGAGCCTTTGCATATACAGGCAGCTCTAATTATGTGTTCTGTTTCATACACATGATTGAGCAGCAGTTGTTTCTGCATTTATTATGTCTCAGTACCTGCTGGTGTAAACTGGGAGTGCCTCGACTGAGCAAGTCGGGAGTCCCCAAAACCACAGAGTGTTCTTACGAGAAGGACTCCTGGATCTATCAGCTCCCACAGTTAAGTCTTTGCCCAGTTTTATCTATCTGAAAGCCATGTTGGCAGATGTTATGATATTTTAGTTCTTTTGGTGCAGTTTGAAAAGCAGAAGCTGTGGTGGAGCTTGGTACTTTGCCAGTGACACACAGTGTCATATCTTGTAATTCTGTATTGACCCCTGTTCTCCAGACACTTTTCTTGAATTTCAGACCCCAGGAGACTGCTGTACTGTGCCATAGGGGCCTGAAAATTCCCTCATACATTTGAGAAAGGTGGTGGGATGGGCACATCTTGGATGGTTTTGAGTTTGATCCATGGGATGAATGTTGCTTTGATGTCTGGCTGGGTGTCAGTTCACTTCTGTAATGTACCTGGCAGTTGCAAAATTTCCCGAACTTTGCTCTCTCCCTCTTACATTCCTCTCTTCTAATGTTTTTGAATTTTGCAGCTTTATATAGGCTCCTTTTCCTCCCCCTCTCACCACTTGCTGCTGCTTCTCCTCCGCCCCAGTTACTAAAATCTCTCCCCGATGCGTCACTGTCATCAGCAGAGCTCTTCATCTGCGGCTGAAAGCAGAGCACACTGGGGGAAGAAGAAATGACCCTGGACCCTCCTTAAGTTTTCAAGTGGCTGAAAGTTGTTTGCTGATCAAAGGTGGTACACAGGAGTCTCTTCTCTTTGCTTCCTCCATCCTTTTTGTGGCTGCTTTCTCCCTGTTCCTCGCTGGCAGGGCTCACCGCTTGGGCTCTTCAAGACCTCTGCTAAAATGAGAGTGGCTTTGCATTTCTAGATAAAAAGCACTTCTGAGTATTGGTGTGTAAATCCCAGCTGCAAAACTCCTGCAGTCAGGGTGGTTAAGTGCTTTCCAGAAGATGGGAACCCCTGTGGTAGGGAGAGAGAGGAATTTTGGAAAGAGGGGTGAAATGGAGAGAGGAGAAATGCTGGATGACAATGCTCAGCTGAATCAGCTGGTGAGAAAAAGTCATTTTGATTGCTGCAGTCATCAAACTGCACTTTGAGTAGTGTTATGAGCAGCACTTTCATGTAGAAAGTTTGTAGGTGGATGAAAAGCAGATCCTGGCCCTCCCCTTGGAGGTTCTGAAGCCGCAGCCGGACAAAGCCCCGAGCAGCCTGCCCTGCTCCTGCTGTAACCTGTGAGCACAGAGCCCCTTCAGCCAGGGTGAATCTGACATTGGTCTGTGTGTGGAGGGAGGTTCAAAACAAACAAAAATATTTGGCTCATTGCCAAGTGGAAGTATTAGGAGTGACATGGCAAATTTGTTTTAATGTAATCTGGACTTAATCACTGGTTTAGACTGTACTGGAGGCTTTCAGCTCTGGTAAGGGGTTGATTAGATAAATGTATTTATTTTCCTGCTATTCATTTTCCATGGATGAACATACCGGGGTGACTTAAAAGCATGTAGCAAGGAAGAAACAAAAACAAAATTAAGTGACTGCTGCCAGATAAATTCTTATGTTGCATTTCAACTCTTATTTTTAAACCTACAACTTTGAAAGGGAATGTTCAAATTTTTCTTTGCAATGACCATCTTTCCATCTAATTTAAAGTCATTCAGCTTTACAAGAAGCAATTATGCTCCACACTAACAAATGAAAAGACATGGCAACATCAGAAAAACTGATTATTCAAGCAATCTTTCTTACATAAAATAGCCAACTAATCTCCCAGCTTCAGTCCTTGAGTACTATTGCAAATACCCTCCTGAAAGGGAACTTAATTCTTGGCACATTGGCAGTCTGCCTCTTGTCCCTGATGGTTCCCTGTGTAGTCAGTCATGGTTTGGGGGTTAAGAAATCCTTTTTTCTTTTATTTCTGTATCTCTTCTTGCACTCAGTGCATTTTTTTTTTTCCTTGTGACCAATGAAAGCAAAGTGCAGCGAATGAGGTTTGTGTCCTGCTTAGAAAAATAAGGAAATCTCCAGACTTGATGCTCTTCTGCTGCTCTGGCCATCACCCTTGAGGCCTTCTGAGGTTGTGGAATAATCTAAATGTTTTGTACGTCACTAACTAGTGCAGTGTTGCACTTGAAGTGGTTATTGTTAGCCTAACTCTACTTATTATAGAAAAAGGAAAGGAAAATAAAAAGTCCTGCTTGCAGGAGAACTACTAATAATAACTTGTTGTCAAATCTTTATACCTGTGCCTTTCTCTTCTCACTCTTCCACTGCTCCCTGGGAAAAACCAGGGTGGAGCAGGTGTCAGTCATCAACCCCTTTTCCAAGTCATTGATGAAGAAGTTAAAGAATACTGGGCCCAGTATAGAACCTTGGGGGACACCATTATTGACAGGCCTCCAACCTAGACCCTGTGCCACTGATTACCATCCTCTGGGTTCTGCCATTCAGTTCTCAATCCACATCCCTGTCCACTCAAAGCCCCCTTTAGCCTTACTGACCCTTCTAGAAATTCAAAAATGCCTCTTCTGCAATAAAGCATTTCTGATTCCTGATTGCTCTTAATATTAAAAACATCTACAAAAAAAAAAAAGTCAGTGAGTCATCAGTGTCCTGTGCTGCCTTCAGGAGGAGTATGATGCTAATGGGTGGCTTTTATTTTTCTACCTGGTGGAAGCAGGAGGTGGAGGTTGGTGGTTTCTTCCACTCTGCTCTAGGATCCACTTGGGAAAATAAATATATTTATTCTTTCCAGCATGCTTTTACATATTCTTTCTTAAAGTCAGTATCTGCACATTTGCAGCTGTCTTTGCTGTAGCTGGAGTGTCTTAAATACTTGTTCCTAATTCTGTTAGTCCTAAACTGATTTTGTCAATATCTGCATTTCTGTGGCTGTTGGTGTGATGTTTTTGGGGGTGTCCAGGACCATCCTGTGCCCCCTCTCCTGTCTTCCCACACCTGCACCCCTCTCTGTGACATTTGCACCCCTGCTTGGGAGTGCCCTGCTCTGTCATTGTGTGCACCGCCCGATGGCACTGGGCTCATCCATATTTCATTCTCCTTGGAATACCTGCCTGTTATTACTGTCTGTACAAGCATTACAGTTATGTCCAAGGATCAGCCACCTGGTCAATAGAAAAATTGCTGGTACAGCTAAACAAGCTGCAGCAAACCCCAGGGAGGCACAGCTGGAGCCTGACCCTCCGCAGAGTTGGTGCTTCAGTGCGACTGAATCATCCGCTTTTGGGGGGTTTTGTTCCCCCTTTCCATCTCATAACATTTCTTAATTTTCATCTTAATTATTGCAAGCATAAGGTTGATGTTTATAGGGAGCTATTTATGAGGCTTTCAAGACTTCTTTTCCGATCTCCAAGTTACTGGAAGGATTGTTGGGTTTGCAAAGCAAACATTTCTGTCCCTGTCCTGGGAGTGGCTTTGTGTTTCTCAGCACTGAATTTAAATTGACGTTTTAAAAGCAATTTGGTCTAAGCAGCAGTCACTTGCAGTATCAGAAAGTTCAGGCACTACAGCCACGTGCCATCAAGATGATTGCCCAGTCACTGGGAGTCACTGGGGTGTTCTGTCCCTGCTGCCTGTGAAGGAAGAGCAGAGGAGCTGGTGAATGGATCGCAGCCGCTGCCCAGCCAGCTGAGCTGACACGTCTCTGCCGTGCTGCCTGGAATTGGGAATGACATTGCAACTCACTGGGGTTATGCTGGTACCATTAGCTCACTTGCCTCTCCAGCTCTGAGTTGTCTTTGGCAGCCAGCTCTGTCCCTGCTCTGTGTTTCTGTATATGATCACAGGGGTGTTAATCTTTTCCCTTAGAAGTTGTGTGGTAGCTCTTCATCTGTAGCCAGCTGTAGCAATAAGCTGCTTTTCAGCATTCCTGATCATGATTGGGGTTTTGGGTGGTCTACCATTTATCCAAAAATATCTATCTATTCAACCTTTGTCTGCTGTACTATTTTCATATACCCCTCTTCAGTGGGATTTGCCAAGGACTGTCTCTTTTTATAAATCTTGCTAAATTCTTATCTTTGAAATTGCAGAATTTTACAGCTTCCACCCCCAGAAGTAACGCTGCCCTGAGATATGCTTTCTGATTTTCCTTCTTTCCTGCTCCTAACGCTTCCCTGTATTAATTTGCATTTTTGAAGACAGACGCTTGGCCCCAGTTTCCTTAGGGAATGCTGCCCTTCCTTGGCAAGGCTTGATCTGCTCCAGGAGTCTGCTTGAGTCCCTTTTGCTGTGAACCTCTTCGCTCATCTGTGTTTTGAGCATTTCGGAGGATTTTACTGTGGTGGATGAGCAAGAAACCCAGAAGACAGCCCAAATCACACATCAGCCCTAACTTCTGCTTGCAGGCTCCTCTCCCTCCTTTTACTGCTGTCGGCTGGGTGGACTGTAGCTACCAAGTCCCTCCATGGCATTTCCCAAATGTGATGTATCCCAAAGGATGCAGAAGGCTGTCCCAGAATAACACGGTGGTTTTCTGAGGCTCATCTATTCAGAATATGTTTAAGCAAATGGAGTATTCATGATTCTAGATAAAATTAAGGGGGAGGAGGGAGTGGTTTCACATTTTGAAAGCAAACATTTAAAACAGATGCAGCCTGCTGGGACGGATCACATTGAATTGCATGACTTTTTAAAAGAAAAGAACATCCATTTTACTCAAGCTCTCAGTATGAAAGATTAGGAGTTAAGAGACATTTTTCGCCCACTTTGAAAGTAAATGTATTTTAAATTTAATTCTTTGGTGCAGCTGCTGCTTTCTCTCTCTGGAAAGCCTTCCTTGTGCTTTGAGCGATGTAAAGATGTGGGCTGGGTGCTAATCCAGTTTAAGATTCCAAACTTCCTTTCCACTCTTTGGAGATTTTCCCACCACCACCTTCTAGATAAATGTAGATCTGTCTTGTATTTTAACACAGCACTGGTTTAGGGAGACTTGTTGGAGATTCATCTTCTCAGTGCAAGGAAAAGTATGAATGTGAAGGTTTCATGTTACTTTGGAATAGATAAATCAATATAAGATGAGGTATGAAATCAGCTGATTTCTCTTTTTCCTCCAGTATAAATATGTAGTGCTGCCTACATAAAAAAAAAAAAAGAAAATAAGCCAGAACAACCCAGGTCATGTGAAAGAGTCCCATGGGCTGATGGTGCTGTTGAGGCAGCCAGAAGATGTGGCAGGATGCTGCTGTTACAGCCCATCACTGATGGGTATTGTTGGAGTTACTGCTCCAGTTACCACTCACTTGGGGCTGCAGAATTATCCTGCAGAGTGGCTAAGTCTGAAGATGCTGCTAAGTTAAGAATGCCAAAATTCTGGGGAATCTGATGTTTGCTGAGCTCTGTTTCCACCCATGGACTGCAGGAGGAATTTCTGAGGGAACACGACACCAAGTATCAGCACTGAGAGAGTTTGGCTGAAGCAGTAGCAGGATTTTGCAGTCTCACAACCCTTGTTGTCCTGATCCAGTCTGCCCCAGGGATTTCCCTTGCCTGTCTCCAGGTAGAGCCTCTTCCTTTCCCGTTCCTCTTCTCCTGAAGAAAGGGAGTGTGTTTTGTGGACTGAGTGTGCTGATCTAGAGCTCATTAATGCCTTGTACCATTCTGAGTACATCAGCTGTGCCCATAATATTCAGTCTGAAGCCATTATTCTCTAGTAGTGATCTTCCTATCTTCCTTTATTATTGTTACTACTGTTATTAATTTTATACAGCCAGCACTGAGCACTTTTCCAATAGTAACTTATGTTTAGTGACTTACTAAGGTTTATCTAAGTCACAGATTCCCAGCGGATGTTCTGAGCTTGTTTCTTATTTAAAAACATCATCTAAATTCAAATCAGGAATTAACACAGTTCTGCAAATGACATTCACCCCTCTGCAGAAGGACCAGCATTAATCCTGTGTGCTGCAGCAATGGTATGTCAAGCCTTGTTTGAGGGCTTTAGTGGGCTTAAATCAGCCTTAGGCAAAGCACAAGTGTCTGCAATTGTTAGACAGGACTAACACTGCCTACTTTGAGTTTAAATGTGTCAGAGGGGCTGTATCAGGACATGGGTTCCCTTTATAGCCAGGGAGAAGACAAGGTGCTCCACAAAACCTTCCTGCATCACTTGGTACTGGAGTTAGTTACAAAGCCTTCACACAACCCTGTTCCTAAACCATTTGCCCTGCTGCTGAAATTCTGGTCTTTGCTTGGAGAGGGGTCAGGTCCCTGTTTCAGAGCTCTAAGGGAACTAATGGGGTGCTGGCAGAACCAGCAGAGTCTTTCTTTAGGGGCACTTCAAGCTTCTGTTGAAATTCAGTTCAGGTTGGTCTGGTTCCTGTAGGGCTCTCTGTAATATATTAATATATTTGCCTCCTTACTGGTTGTCATCAGCAGTCTGTGCTGTTTGAGTTCCTGGAGTTCCCACAAAACTCGTTGTGCTGGGCCAGTGGGTGGGTTGGAGAGTTTCCATCCCTCCCATGCCGCTGCAGGGTAGAGTCTGCCCTTGGCATAGAAATTGTGAAGTGGGGCTCTGAGTGCAAGAGGAATGTGATACACTCACTTCTCCAACATCCTGCTGCTCAGAAAAACATAAACCCGAAGCAGAAGTGTCATTAAATCATTTTGAATCATTGCAAACATTGCAGGAGTTCAGTACAAGCATCCATAGCTTTAAGCCACCTCCGCAAAGCGCTTTGCATCTGTCATAAAATTTGGATGAACTACACTGGGTAAACTGTTTTACTGTTACCTGATAGCCACCTACCTTTTAGAGCTGAGACTTGCTGAGGGAAGATAGAAATAGATTTCAGAGCATTGTGAGAGCTCAGAGTGACTGATGTGGTTTCTTGATCCCATAAAGCTGCTGCCCAACATAGGAAAATACCTCCCTTTAATTCAGAGACCAGGCAAAAGAAACTGTCTTGGATCTGAGATGAAAGTATATTATTATTTAATCACTGGTTAGTTGGTGATAATGAGCAAGTATTTTGCAAAATGAGTCCTTAAAGGGAGTCTCTAAACATAGATCCTGATGCTGCGGTGCTGGAGCTGAGCACGAAGTGTGGCCCTACTGTTCCCAAGAAAGGCTCATTAGATCATGTTCCTTCACAGCCAGGCATTGGTGGCAAACCTGCTGCCCAAATTACCAAGCAATAGGTATGCCAAGGCCAGAGGTGGGGCAAAGCTCCAAGGGTTTCTTAACTCAAAGCTGTCATTTCTTGTGCTTTGCTGAGCTTTTCCAGCAAGGATATGTTCCCCTTTAATTGCTGGACTTCTGAGAGCGGCTTGACAGAAGAGCAGCCAAACAATCTTGTTTTCCTTTGTTAGCTATTTTTATTTTACCTGGATCATTACTTATCCAGGAGCACTGCTATCACTTGAAATAAACATGTTTAAACATTAATAAGTAGCTTTAGAGATGCTCTTTTTGATTCTGTCTGGAAAAACATCGTCTGATTTTTGGAGGAGAAAAATTCAGTGCAAATGTTTTTTCCCTCATGTGTTTTAATGTCTGTCAGCAATTACTTTGCAAGTAGGAAAGCAAAGGGAAATTGCTGTATTCAACTGCCCTTAACATTGCCTTGGCAAAAGCCTGACCAAGCCAACAGTGTGAGTGGGGTTTGTTAGAGTACCTGGGTCTGCACAGTCTTACTTGTTATTTCTTATAATTTCAGCTGTTTTGAAAGCCTCATATAAAATCAGAACATCATGGTGGTACCCTTATTTCCAAATGTCTTGGGAAACTACTTCCAAAAAGAAGAATTATTCCATTTCCTTGTGGCTGAGCAAGTTGCAGTACATCAGTGCTGCTCTGTGCCCACGTGAGGTGCTGGGTTGGCCGCTCCACAGTGATTAGAAAGTCAAGCCAGAAGGGACTGTTGAGTCATCCTCATCCTCACCCCGGTGTTCCGTGAGCCGCTTCTGTTTCCACCTGCTCCTCTCAGCACAGGGCACGCTGTGCCTGACTGCACTTCCCTCTGCAGGAAGAGATCCAGGCTTCACATGGCATCTCCAAGAATTTAAGCGTTTTCTGCTCTATTTCATAGCTTGTTTGAGAGTTTAATGATTCATGCTATAAAAATACTTTCCTTGTTGGCTTTTCCCTGTCTTCAGCTTCCAGCCAGTGATTTCCTTTATTTGTTACTGCAGAGATAACAAAGCCTTTTTCTGGCGCTGTGTTTTCTTTTGTGAAGGGGTTTTACGCTATAATCAAGTTACCTCTCAGACAAGCTGAACAGGCTGAGTTCCACATTTCTCATTAAAAGACATTTTTCTCCCATCAGTAATTTTTACTGCATCCTTTTCAGCTTTTAACACTGTTATGCCAAGGTTGACCCCAAAGCTGTTCCAGGGTCCGTCCCATCAGCTGTGATGTGTGGGGGTGAAGTTGCCTCCTGGCTTGCTCGTGTTGCATTTCCAGTTTATATGGACACGGCCCAAGTGGAGTATCCCTCTTCACACAGGGAGGTTGTGCTCTGGTCTCCTGGATATTTTTACAGAGGCATTTTGTTGATGCCTTCTGTGGCCAGTTCTGTAGGTATGTCCACAGACCTTCTGGTGCCAAATAGTTTTGTGTTTTCATTGTTTTTTTGCCATTAAAAGAGGAAAAAAGTTTGACAGTGCAGAGCTGTTCCTGGAGAAAGATGAGTTACGAACTTAATAAACACAGGTATTCCCTGTGCTTTCTTATTTGTTGGTTTTCTGGTTTGGCAGCTAAGCTAAAGTTCATTTAAGTGTCTCTAACCTTGCTGCAGGGAGAGCTGGGGAACCATTTGTTATTTTAAATCTCTTTACTTTTCAATTGTCAAATTCAATTAAGGGAGAATTTATGCTTTCATAGGAAAAGGGCAGCAGCTATAGAAAACGACCTGAGTTGTTCCAGGATCTGTAGAGGGATTTCATGCTTTCAGCACAGCCATCTTCAGAGGTTTTGGCAGTAACTTCAGAGTTGTGGTAAATAAGTATTTGCTTATCTTAACATTTGAGGCGTTTAATGTGCATATTTTCATGCTTTGCAGCCAAGCTGCAACCACAGAGGGCAGAGCTCAGCAACATCCACCCTTAACCACTGCTTTTAGCCTGTTTGCAGAAAGTTTTGTTTGCACAGGCTGCACCTTGCCCCAAAACTGTTGAAATCAAAAGTGATTTTTCCAGGGAACCCAGACACGTATGTAGGGGTTTTGCTGTTGGCTTTGTTTTAATTTCACTGCATCCCAGAAACATCACTTCTTTCCTTCAGAATCTCATTTCTGGTTATTTTCTGGGTTTTGGGAAGGGGGAGAAAAGGGCATTTGTATTCCGCATTTGTACCTCAGAGGATGTCATATGTGGACTGCAGGGTGCTTCAGTCCCATGGCTCCTGTGAAAGTCTGAGATTGGTGTTCTCATGGGCTTTGTCAGTCAGTGGTGCAAAATCAAGTTGCAGATGTTGCTTGAGGTCATCTGGAACCACCTCCTAACCAGGGGCTCGGGCATTCGTGTTGAGCTGCTGCACGTCCAGTGCCTGCAGTTAGAAAAGGAGTGTAAAATGCTGTTCTCAGGCTGTCAGGAGATTCTGTTGTACAACCTGGTTAGCTCTCTTTACAGCCCTTTGCAGTAAACTTCAAGCTTTTCAATAGTCTCAGAGCAGATGCTCTTTCTTTTGCTGTCTTGTCCCCTCTCCCCCTCCAGCTAATGGTAAAAAGTATTTTTAAATACTGTTTCACATAAATCTTGGAGGCTGAGTGACTTGGAAGCCAGCTGGGAAGCTGAATGTGTCATCTCTGGAGTAAAACATAGATTTAGGGAGTTTTCATGGGTTTTTTTTTTCCCAGTGTTGCCATTTCTGGTGGGCCAGCAGATGGAACTGCCCACGAGGCTGTATTTATCCCTGCAAAGCCAGCTGCTGCAAAATGCTGGGGCGAGGGTTGCTTTGACTCCTATGCTTTGGAGAAGCTTGTTGTTGTAATGAGAATAATGTCCCTCTGTTTGGCTTGGGAACATTCTGCAAATCAGTATTTGTTCTTGAGCTCATGTATCAATCCCACTTAGTTAATTTAGGCCCAAGCTGCAAGTCTGTATTTGTTCTATGAAAAACAAAAAAGGATCAGACCAATTTGGGGGGAAAACGTGATTTCTGAGATATCATCTGATAAGATATCTGGTGGCATCCTAGAAACTAAAGGGGTTTTCCCACTGGTGTGGATGTGATGCCATACCCTGCATTCTCCATAAAATCACAAATGTGGTGATTACAGTGAGTGGCAATTGGCCTTTAGGCATTTGTCATTGGTCCTGTGAGGTCTTGAAAAGGCAACAGCCAAAAAATGTGGGGCCAAGAGCACCACAAGCTGAGAAAGAGCCAGAATAGTGTTAAAGCTTTTTGATATTCAGGATAAAGAAATCCTAAATAGAGGCACCAGTGGGCTCACTGTGCAGGTAGAAGAAGAAAACTAGGGTGATAGTAATAATAAAATAAGTATTTTTGGAAGCTCAGGAAGGCAGAAGCAGGAGGAGTGTTAAGCGCTGGGCGAAGCCCACGGCATCCGTGTGGGAGCTGCCAGCAGCACAGCGGGTGCTGGGTGGTGGCTGCTGTACAGGGACTCTGTAAATCCTGTGGAAATGAATATTTAATAGAGAAATAAAGTGATTATATGTATGTGTAAATGCTGTCTGTATCTCCTTGCTGCCCTATAAAGGCTGGTAGCTATCAGCCCAGGAGGGTTGCAATAATTATAAAAAATCAGTTCCATTGGGATGATTTTATGCTTTCCTTAATGGGAGGCACTGGGAGTGTTAGCCCCATTTTAAGTCTGCACCTACGAGAAAAGGGACTTGCTTGGAATCCAGCTTTCCCCAGAAATGGAAAATTCTGAAAATGCCTGTGGACACACAGCACTCCATAAGAGCAGTCACTTTTCCTGGCACCTACCAGACTTTTTCCCAGCTGAACATCTTTGGTTCGGTTTGGTTTTAACTTTGGCTTGTTTTGGTTTTCTTCCCCAGAGGAAAAGAAACCAAGTTTGCATTGTTTCTGTCAGCATTTCACAAGAAAAAGTTTCTTTGTCCATAGGAGTGCAAGGGAGACAGGTAGAAACCCAGGTGGAGCTGGAGTGTAACATTATTTGTGGATGTACAGACCCATCCTCAATCTCCACTTGGGAGCTGACACTGGGGCTGTTAACATCTGAAGTGCTCAGAACATGGTTTTTTATCAACTTTCCCTGTGTTGTCTTGTTTCCTAGGGGCAATATGTAATTTGTTCACTAATAGACTCTCTTTATTTAGACAAATTAGACCTTTTTAACACCATTTGTATTAACTGCTTTTGAATGCACTGTGTTAATTACAACAGGGGTGGGGACATTGTAATTGTAGAGAATTGTTCTCTGATTTGGGGAGAAGAGACAACACTGTGCCCAGCTTCCAGTTTGTTTTCCCTGTGTTCAAACATGGTACTCAAACCATTAACATAATCTTGGGGTGGCTGTAGTTATGTGAATAACCGAGTGGGAAGGAGTCATAGCATAGTACAAAAATAGCACCAGGGAGTGCAAACTTGTTTCTATAAACAAAATAGGAGCAGAAGGAGGAGGAAGATGACATGCCAGTGGTGCTGCATACTGGTGCCAGCATGGATGTTGAGTGCAGGTGGGGATTGAGTACTGCTATCACATATTGCAGTAGTCTTCCTCTTCCCAGTGCAAACTTGGAGTTTATTGCCTGTTTCAATTGTCCAGGAAAGCCTTGAAGGCTTTGAGGAAGACCCACTCAAGGTTCATCAGTCACCACCTTTGGGGCCCAGCTCCCAGGTTGAAGCTTTGGTCCCCAGCAGGATCCTCTGTTTACCTTCACTTAATTCCACAGCTCTCATCTCCTTCCCTCCATGCTGTGTGGAAGAGGGGAGAGCCATCTCCCAGGCCCTGCTGAGGCTGGGAACACCCAACCCTGTTGGAGAGAGGGGGAGCCCTCCCAGTGTACCTCATCCCAAGCCTGATGGAAAGGGTGTTGCTGCCCATGTGCATGGGGACTGGGGTAAACAATGTGCATCAGGACATTGGTTTCTCAGAGCTTGACTGTATTATTCTATGTTTTAAAATCTCTCTGGTGCTACCAAATCAATAGGTCTCCAATGCTGAAAGAATGTTTAATGCTGGCAGGGTTACAAAGCACATTCCTCTTTAGTGCAGAAATCTGGAATTTTGGCATCCCCAACATGTTGAGGGTGTTGGAGCCTTCTCGCAATCCATAAGAATTTCTGGCTACAGAATCACCTTTTAAATTTTTTTTAATACTTTTTCCACCATTTTCTGGCTTAACAGAATCACAGAATCATCAAGGTTGAAAGAGACCTTTGAGATCACCCAGCTAGTTCAAACATCCACCTAGCACCACCATATTGAGCCCTAAACCACCAGACATATCCAGACACTTCCTGAACGCTTCCACAGACTGTACCACAACCCTGGACAACTTCTTCTAATGCATGACCACTGTTCTAAGGAAAACATTTTTTCTGGTGTCTAATCTGAATCTCCCCTAAATCTCTACAATTTAAGGCCATTTCTCCTTATCTTTTCTCTTGAGATATGGCAGGAGAGACTGAGCTCCACCTCACTACAACCTCTATCCAGGAAGCTGTAGAGAGCAGTGACCTCCCCCCCACCCCCACCCCAAAAGCCCTCTTCCCCAGACTAAACAACCCCAGTTACCTCGACCCCTCATCTCAGGACGTTCTCTAGACTCTTCTCTAGGGCTTCCTTTCTCTGCACTCGCTCCAGCACCTCAATGCCCCTTTTTGAATGAGGGACCCAAAACTGAACATAGCATTCAAAATGTGAACCTCCCAGTACTGAGTACAGGGGGACAGTCACTTCCCAGTCCTGCTGGCCACGCTGTTCTTGAGAGAGGCCAAGATTCCTTTGGCCTTCTTGGCCACCTGGGCT
>VZUA01009489.1:40128-50610 GCA_013401035.1 Horornis vulcanius | reverse complement strand
ACAAAATTTTATTAAAAAATCCAACCCTGTGTGAAGTTATTCTATATTAGTACTCTGTACATGCATTGAATCTCGCCAATAAGAGGCATTATGAATGTGTCTCAAAGCCACTTTGAAACACTGTTCTTCTTTGAATATTTTAAAGTAAAAATGCAGATGTATAGTCCCATGTGCTAACAACAAATGAACTCATGATCATAAAAAAGGATCTCACACTGACAACCGCGCTTCAGTCCTATCCTCCCTCTCCAACTACCTTTGGGAAAAGAAAGTTTGCATACAAGAACAGATGACTAGCACAGGAAGGTTATCTCTGATTGCATGCAATGTAAACACAGGGAACATACGTTTATGCCAGCAATTATGCAGAAATGAAAGGAATTAGAGCAAAGGCTAAGCCAGTTTACTTCAGTCAGAGCTTTGAATTTGTTAGCATTTCTCTGCCATCCTAAACAACCTCTTTACTGTGACCTCACTCTTTGTAGTTGCCTCACAGTGATTCCCTTTGGGTAAGCAAGAAACTGCAGTGAAGATCATCCCTCTCCTACGTCAGTGGTCTGAGGTCTGAGACTTCAGAATTCATGGTCAGAATTTCCTGAGAATTGCATGGTTCTGATGCACTTTTTAGGTAACAAATGCTCTATTGCACTTCCTATGGGCAAGCAACAGAGTGCACAGTATAAAAGGTTTCCAAATTCTGTAGTGCAGGAGTAAAACCCCTGCTGCTGCCTAAAACCTTCCCTTTAACAGTCTAAAAAGTTGTCACAGGCACTAGAAAATTAATATAGAGTTCCTAACACAAACTATTTTTTAGTTAAAGGAACCCAAAGCTCATTAGGAAAATACTCAGAATATCAGATCTCATTTTTGAGGTATGACACCTCTCAACCACATTGTTCTAATTCCTTTTAATCGGCAGAAAAACTTGAATTTCAAGCAAAATTATTTTAGGAAGATATCACTAACCCAAACACTACTGATTAAATCAGCTCCGGAGCAAAAAAAATTACTCGATTTGTAAACCAGAAAGTACTACAAACTAAGATAGGGATAGATCATGCTGTTTTTGTACTGACTCTTTCTCTCCACTGATAACAGATAAAAATACCCTAATACTTTGAAATCATCTTGACATGAAGTCAAAAGTATTTCAAATGAGGCATCTTTTATCTTTTCTACTCTCTAACAATTTTTCACCAGGGAAGACAGAATGCATCCCTAAAAAAATTTAATTCCCACAACACTAGGATTCCTCATAGTAGGTGATACCACATCACTAGGTTTGCATTTTCTCTGCTACATCCCTTTCCTGGGGCTAAAATAACTACTCTATCCAGTGGGAAGACAAGAACATTTGGGCCACTTTCTCTCCTTCAAAGGCTCAGAGAAGCACCAGTGACACCAGCAGAGTGAAGAAGAGGAGGTAGGGCCATGCATAGGTGGGCAGCACCAGAGGTGCACAATTTTTTCTGTATGCTACAGCATAATGTCCACAGCACCTTAATCAAATGTAGCATTTCCACTTTATTTGAAGCCTATATCCTTTCAGCTGGTATCAGTGGAGACATATTTACAAGCAGAAAAGCACAATAGTCCAACTGTCTTCTGCTACCTAGTTTTCCTTTGCACAAAAAAAATCTGCTCACATGCACATAAAATAATCTGCACCCCTTTCAGGATTATAAGCATACAGCTTTTCTAGGAGAGGGACCCTGAAAAAAATATTCAGTCCTCTCTTCAGATAAATATTCAGACTCTTTATTCAGATAGAATAGCACAAAGGAAGGAAAATACTGTACAGCTTTGGGAAGACATTCTGATCTAGCCTGTAACAGCTTGCTGCTGCTGGCAAAACAGACTGCCTGCTCAATACATGTTTCTGCCTTTCTTGTGCTGACTGGTTGTTGGATCCCTCAATGAACTGCTTCACCTTAAAAACCTGGCAGAAAACATCCTCGTTTCTTCTGAGGTTTTGACTTGTGAGGAAGTTTACGGAGAGGCTAAGCAAGTGCCAGAGCTGACTGAAAGCATCAGGGAAAAGCACAGTGAAAGGAAAGCCCCATTTCACTCACAGAGATACTTCAGATCAGCTGTTTCATCAGACTGCACCTCAGATAATTTTGAGCTATCTGCTTTCACCAAGTTCTTGAGTCTTGATCAAAAGGAGGAAAGAAACTTTATTTAACAGGAAATTTTACAGCCTACCTGATAAAGCCAAGTAATTGATGTCATGACCCGCAGACTTGGCATATTGTCCTGTCTGGCCAAACCCAGTAAGTCTAGCGTAGATGAGTCTGGGATTCTCCCGTAGAAGGACCTCTGGGCCAAGCCCAAGCCTTTCCATGACACCTTAAACAGACATAAGAAAGGAATTCTAATTCACACTTAAATTTTAGTAATACTCAAAATGTAATGGCTCAAAGTTAGATTCTACAACAGCAGAACTCAACCACAGTTTATGAAGCAGCACATTCTACTTCAGTGTCCATGTTACAATATGAACGTTAAAATTTACCAACATAAATTTTTAATGTAAACCAAGTGGAAATTAGGCCTTAGGAGTCTTTTTTTTTTCACTTTTCTTGTTTTACTTCTCCAAAAGACTAACAGAAAACCATGCACCCCTGGATAAGAAAGAAAGCTACCAAAGGCTTGTAAAACAAAGAAAAAAGGGAAAGAGAAAACTCTTACATTTTGCATATAAAAATCACTTGGAATTTCATCCATATTTCACTGGAATATACTTTCCTAACCATTTCTCAGTACCTTGTGCTCCTGTGTGTTTTAACTCACTGATGTGAACTGACCATGCCACTGTTCCACAGATGATCTGCAGGAACCACACACAAGTACATGTGTTCTTTTTTAATGCAGGGAATAAGGAACTTTGAAAATCAGTGGCAGATAAATTGAATCATGGATTTACCAAAATCAAGGCTAAAATTTTAACCTTGCAATCCTAAAACAGTGGTTTTAAGAGAAAAAAATTGAATTGCCAATAAATTATACTTTCTTACTGGTTCAGTGCAGCTTGGTCAGACTTTTACCTATGATCTATACTGGAACTGCAGGGCCACACATTTTTGGTATGGAAGGGATAACAAAATTTCAATGCCTGCTGCACCCCAGAATTTATTATTCCATCTTGTTTCACAAAACTAATTCATACAGTTACTACATCGCCAATTTCAGGAAAACCCATTTCTACTGTATTAATTACTGGGCAGTGAAAAGTGATTACTGTCAAGAATAAAGCAGTGAAACTTGGCAAAGTGCATGATTTTCAAACGCACAAGTGGAAACAGGGTGACAAATAACCCCTCTGCTGTCACAAAGCCATTTTCGTAAGGTAACACACGCCTTGAAAGAAACTGTTCTGCCACTTGGGCCCTCTCACCTTCTCACTGTTTTCCACCAGTCTCATGATGGGTCACAGATTTGCCTAGCTCATTTACAGGCCTTTAAAACCTAGTATCTAGTTACTTGTGACACACGATCTGTCCATGATGTGCTATGTCTACCTAATGAAGTCTCCTATTTCTAAAAAGTCTGTAAAAGCCTCAAAACTTTTTGGCTAGCTCCTTAAAGAAGCATGATCACAAAATGCTTTGGGTTGGAAGGAACCTGTAAAGGCCACTTAGTCCAACCCTCTGCTGGGAGCAGAGACATCTTCAACTAGATTTGTGTTCAGAGAGCCCTGTCCAACCTGACCTTGATGGCATTTTTCCTAACAGAAAAGCATCCTCAAGGAACACGGGGGGATACTGACATAACCATCAGGTGAGTGCCTGCGTATGGCTTATAAACAGAGGGAATATGGTCATTCTGAAAAGTCTATTGATCTTAAAATGGCATCAATTTTGCTACTGAAAATCAGACGTTAAGCACCCTTAAACGTAGTAAATTAGTAAATATGTATGATGCAATTAAAAAATGAACCAAAAAAAGAAAATTAACCAAGAGGTTTTCCTTAGAAGAGTTTTGAAAAATTGAAAAATTCTGTAATTGAGTATTTGAAGAATTTGTCTTACTTTTAAAGTACTTGAAAAACAGAAGGAAGGTTTTCATAAAGTCGGTTTAAAACCGGTGGGAAGTGATTCGTTTGTGGAAAGCAACTTCTTAAAATTAAATATGACTTGAAGATGAAGACTGTAGTTCACAACCTGGATTTGATCCTGAATCAGAGCAACTCTGTATAACAGAATCATACTATTCTATTTAGCACATGCTCTTACATTCATCTCCCTGGAATATGTGCTTTGTAAGTGTGCAACTTAATGTCAGATCTGTTGTCCTCAATTGTAAACTCAAACTCTGACCTGCACTGCAACCATAATGTGACATGCACTTCAGCAGCAGGTCTGCACATGACACAGGATGGTGCCCCCAGTTCGGTACGACCCCTGGACTCGGACACCCTCCTGCTCGTCCAGGGCTCCAAGCTCGGTGTGAGCCCTCGGCTCGGACACCCTCCTGGCTCCTCCAGAGCCCGGCCGGTGGCACGGCCTTCTCTGAGCGCTCTAGGCGGCTCTTCCCCGCGGTTTCACATGGCGGCTGCACAGCACAAATCTGCCAAACGGAACGCGCCCCCAGTCACAGGAAATACACCTCCAAAGCTGTTCCCTGCCCACTTCCCACTCGGTAACGCAGAGCCCACAGACTGGCAGGAGCCCCTCGGCAGGGCCCCGCAGCTCCAACAACCCGCTCGATCCACACGGCCCAGCCCAGGCTGCCGCGGCCGCAGCGCCGCCCCGGCGCGGTTCCTCGGCGGCCGCGGTCTCTCACCGTGGCGGAAGGGCTCGATGAGCACGTCTGCCACGCCGCACAGCCGCCTCAGCGCCCCGGCGCCCTGCGGCCGCTTCAGGTCGAGCGCCAAGGAGCGCTTCCCGCGGGCCTGCACGTCTCCGTGCTCCAAGGCCGCGGCGGGCCGAGGCGGGCGGTCAACTCGCACCACCTGCGCCCCGAAGTCGGCGAGGATCATTCCGCAAAGCGGCGCGGGCGCCAGCCCGGCGAGCTCTAGCACCCGCACCCCGCCCAGCGCCATTGTCACCGCTGCCGCTGTCGAGCGCCCGCATATCGATCGCGGAGCCGGCCCGGTGGCCGCTCCGCCCTCCCAGGCGCGGCCCCGGGGGACGGGGCGGGCACCCCTCGGGCCTGCCTCTGTCGGTGTTTCTTCACCCGGAGCCCGTCATGGCTTGTGGGTGGCTGCACAACCCTCAGCCCCGGCTTGCAGCGACTAGTGGACGTTCTCCTGCTGCTGTGATCGACACGCAGCTGCTCTTGGGGAAAATTCCGACCATCCCGGTCGACCTTAATTTCCGACCAGCCACCCTGTCCGTCACACTCGCACCACCTGAGCGGGGACCGAGGCCCCTTGGCAGCTGCACTGCCCCGCACGCTCATAATCACACCAGCTCTCCCATAGCAGAGGCTCAGACCACCAAATCTTTAATTTAATCGTGATGCAAGAACCAAACACCAAATAAACGCAGAGCGATCTGCTGCCTTAGCGTAGGGACCCCGAACAAAGGAAACCATGGGCTTTTATACCCGTAAGCCTAAGGGCGGGAAAGTCACAACCATTCAGAATGGAAAAGACCTCCAACATCGTAAAGACCACCCTCTGAAGTCTGAGGCTGGATTTCGTCGGCTCCAGCCGGTGCCCTGGCTGGGCCACAGGTCCCTGTGCCCGTTGTTCGGAAGAGGGTGAGTCCAGTTCTTGGCCTGGAGCTCCAGCCATGCCGTGGGCACCTGGATGGGCCAAAACTTACACACCCAAGACCCCCAGGTCACACGATGAGATGTTAGCAGGACAAGTGATTGAAACTTGGGGGCTTTTTTTGGCAGATGTTTCTTTAAAGAAAGAAGTCTGGCTCTGTTGTTCTTGTGACATCAGTTGCTTACTGGAACAGATATAAATCCAGAAAGGGTAATGAAACCTTTGGCATTGTATTGACGCGGCTTTTCAAACTTAAGCCCTGCTCCCGGTATTTCAGGTTACCAGGAAGCAGACAGAACAAAGCAGTCCTTAATGTCAAACCTATGCTCATTTTATACAGTTTTTTAAACTGGTTAGACTACAAAATATGTAAAGGCTGCTGATAGGAATGCACAATTTTTTCTCATACTACAATAACAGGTCTGTCACCAGAATACCCTTAATTTTCTGTGCAGACACCAGGTCTTGTAATGCAGACACTGGCGATGTCCACTACTATGGTGCCAACCCACAAGAAATGGCCAGGAGAAAAGTAATTTTCTTTCAAATAATTTTCATTTTCTTTTGGTTGTTATCCACCTCCCTTGGAGACACTATTCCATAATAAGGGTTGATTTTCACAGACACTACAATGTTACTGTGACACTGTGTTTCTCTGACTAATTTTTGGTTTCATTTGTCCCCTCACATCTTCAGATCTTGGAGTGTGTGTTGAATGCAAACAAACAATTTCTGTTGTGTCATCTTTGATTTCACCTGATGCTCTTTAGTTTATCCCATCTAAATAACACCATAATCACACACTGGATAATGTCTGGATTTTGCTGTGGTTTAACTGAGCAGTCTTTTGCACCTGCTATTTAGCTGTCATCCAGAATTACAGTGGATAATCTGTGGCAGAAACATTTAAGTCAGAACCGTATTGTTTTTTCTGTTTCAGGAAGGTGAGTGCAGCATTTTACGAGCATTAATTTCAATTTGAAAAATTGGATTTTACCAAGCCAAAAAATAAACAGGCATGAGAGAGAAACAGATGTTCTAATTAACCATGAGGTGAAGTCTAGTGATTTGAATCCAGCAAACTCTCCTGAAGCAGAAAATTGGCCAGCCGAAAGTATATGTTAAGAAACAAGGAGACCTTCTCTACCATGGGCTTGCAGTAAAAACAGCATGATGTTCATATATGTGATGCCATGTAGTATTTCTCATGAATAAGAAGCAGCAAACAGGAGGGCGATGAATTCATCGTTGCAGAGGTAACGGCTATAGGAAAGGAGTTGTTTTGGGATTGAGTCTACACTGTGTCAGAGTGCCTTTGTGTGCTTTATTGTATATGTCAGTCAGTTGCTATCTGTGTCATCCTGTGAAATGCATATTTCAAAGTCAGTGTTAAAAGACTGAAATTATATTTACTGTGAGTTATATCAACATTTCTTGCAGAGGTGCAGGCACTTTTGCAATACAGACTGCCTGCCAGACATTTCCATTTGGTCTCAGATTTGTTGGTTACAATTACCCATACATTTCAGTCCTTTGGAAAAATACTAAGGCAGCAATGTGAAGTTACAGCTGTACACAAACTCTGGATTCTCCTCTTTCACGTGTATATTGTTTACAATTTAGTCCATCTTAATGCATGGCTAAAGAGATCCTGATATCTGTACAGTTTGCATTGCTTTTGCTAAATGCAAAAGGAAAAAATTATAATATTTCAAATCTTCATAACTATAATTGCCTGAAAATGTAAATAGCAGGTGAAATTTCTCTAGTAAATTGAAAGATACCTGCATTAAACTGAAATTGAGAACTTGAGAGGTTCTCATAGAGTTTGTAATGGTAGTTCTATGTCCTAAGCTTATCAAAGCTTTCAAATACGGTTACTTTATCCCAAAGCTTGCATTATTGCTTTTCCTGAACAGAAGCTGTGCTCCATTCATAACACTTCTGGATAGCCACAGAGATGGTGTGGGTGATACTCCGCATTTCTGATCTTTTATCTTGTGCTGTTGTGACACTCAGTCCCTTGTACAATGTTCCTGCCAAATGCAGCACCTTAATCTCTGCCATTTCAGTAGATTCATCAGCTTGGAGCATCACTTTGCCTTTCTGTGTTTCATGTGATCCTGTGTGAGTGTGGATTTGTGCAGTGCTGCTCTCCCAAGTGCACATCAGCAGCAAAAAAATCTATCCTGAGTTCATTATACCCTTCTAAAGCAGCTGTGAAGTCATGCTATTTGAAAATCTGGCTATGTCTGTCTGAGATCATGAATTACAGATTTAGAAATAGAAGCTCTGTCTCAACCACAGAAACTAATTGTCTAAGCTGCCCTGTTCACTAAAATAGACATGTTCTTGAAAGACCATAGCTTGCAAGTTGTTTTAGTCCAGTCAGTTATTGAGGTGATGATTTGTCCCACTGTACTGAACAGGCTTTGCCTTTGACTTTCATATGGTTGGAAATTTACCCCCTGATACTCTGGTAAGTAGGAAAACAAATTACTGATTCCAATGACAGTGTTTTCTGTACTTTGGACTTCAACCCTTGTACCTGAAGCAAAATATTTTTCTTTCCTTTGAGACACAGTATATGGTATTACTGTGCTTTCATAATTTAGATGAAGAGAATGGCAAGAAACTTTGTATAGCTAATCTTTATTTTTGGTAATCAGGAGAAAATAAATACTTTCCTGTGAGTTTATTATTAACCACTACTGTAGAGGTTGGGAACTCTAGACCGGGATTATTTCCGCGTTTTATTTGCCTGAATACTGAGCTTGAGGTCATGGACCACATGAACCACTATTTAGCCACCCAGCCCTAAGCTTACCTCTAGTGAGCCATTCTTCTCACATTCACCAGAGACAATTTCTCCTGCATTGCTAGGGCGATGGATTGAGAAAGCTTTATTTTTATGAACTGTTTCCATCATCTTGCCCATGAGCCATTTAGTGTCTTATGACATACCTTATAAATGTTATTTATTTTGTGAGTCTTTAATGATTTAACAAAACAAGCATTCTGAGGAGCACCTAGTCTTGGAGGAAATAAAATGTTGATCTGAAGTGATACAGTATCTGAAAAAATTTCCTTAAAACAACCATGCTTCTACTATTTTCTGCTTTGAAAAATGAACAGGAGACAAATTCCATCCAGCTCTCCCAGCTGCAGACCAGGACTTGCACATGGCAGAATGGCATAATCTCTGAATTCCAATTCCCTGGCCTGAAATTCTAGTCTTTGCAGGCTTCCTTGACTTTCATCATCTTTACTATGCTGTAAGAGCCTGGAGTGTTTTTCTGTCAAAAACCTGCCAGGGCTGAAAAAGAAAAACCTCTTATAAACTATTGTAAAATGAAGGTAGCTGCAGTTAATTTAAATCTGCTGAGCTTTCTTACATATTACTGTGCCCTATTTTATACAGTAGTCACTTTGTTAACTGTACATTTGAATGGAGTTACTGAAGGAAGATGGTCATATATTCAGTTCTTCCTATCACATTCCAGTATATGATAAGTCCTTATTTAGCAAGCATCTTATACTTGCTGCTGGATAAGACCAAGAAATAGCATGTGACTAGATGATGGGAGGAACACACCATGACACACATTCATTCACAGGAAACAGAAGCTGAGATGTCAAAGATGTTTTGAATATGGGTGTTTCCACTCTTGGTGTTATAGCAATGTGATTCTTTTGAAACACTGCTGTTTGTGGAATTTATTTTATTTCTTTTTATGTCTGATGGACTGTTTCTAGAAAAGCAGAAGAATAGCCCTCCATTTTGTGCAATTTTCCACCAGTTACTACAAGGAGTCTCTTTGTTTAATAAAACCTCACCCCACATGGGTTTTATTATTCTGTGAATGTGTTCATGGATGATAGCTTGCTCTGTTCCAAATGCAAATGCACAAAATCGGGCCTCTCCCACTGTCATCCTTAAGTCTTCATGTCAACATCTGAGTTTATCAGTCCAGTGGCAGAAGACTGGAAATTAATGGGGGGCCGCAGATAGTCTAATTCCTCTTAAAACTGTGTGGTTTGGCCCAAGAACTAAAGGAGCTCTCACCCTTTTGTGTAAGAGGGAACCTGCTCATGCTAGGCATCAAGTTGTTTTAATTTATGAGGATAGTTTCTAGAGTTTGTGACTTTCTTCACTGGTATCTGAGCCTTTTGTTGCCTCAGATTTTTAAATCTGAACTGATCACCCAGGTTGTATTTTCCTTACTTGTTGAAGCAGAACTAACTGCAAAATAGAGGAACTTTGCTACTGATTCACCAAAATTAAGAACTGTGGGTCTTTTCACACACCAAAGACTCCCTGCTTGTTTTGTCCTTTTGTGATTTTTTTTCCCTGAGCACAAAAGAATAATTTTAATAATCTGAACTAAGAAAAAGGCAAAGAGAGTTTTAATTCAAAGCCACTTTTATTAAAAACTGCTTAGGAAAACAGCAAGTTGTAATCTAGGAAGCTTAGTAAAAGCGAGGGAAAGATGAAAGATCTGAGAGTAAAGTTTGTTCATTATTCTCTCTTTAGAAAAATATCACTTTATTTAAAGATTTCTCTTTGGCTTACAGGATTTTCAGTTAGAAGCTGATATTGAAAGCTATTATAAGTCTAAACTGCTTCTTTAGTCAATCAGACCATGGACTAACTTCTGAAAATAAAACCATAAACTTTCTTTTCCCACAGATTCTAATTAAACTTCTTTCTGCTTTCTTTAAACACCACTAGTGAAGCTGGGACCCAGACCTGACATCTCCCT
>VZUA01009489.1:0-23628 GCA_013401035.1 Horornis vulcanius | reverse complement strand
ATTTGTATCAGCTGTAGGAAAAAAGCACTCATGTTCTTGCTGTTACTAAAACACATTGATCAAAAAAACCCCTTCATCTGAGTGGAATTTTGTTTTTCCTGATGCTAGAAAAAGCTTCATCTTCTGCCCTTCAGATTTTTTTCTTTCAAATTTGGACTGTAATATTTTGTGTATAATCGAATTATGCCATTTTCCCGTGTTATAAACTAATGACTGTAGCATGTAAAATCCATGACAGGCATAAAAGGTTTCTCAGTTTAAAATGCAGATAAATGCAGACAATTTAGTTTCATGGCAAACCTTTTTTCTTTTCAAACACTCAGTTGATTTATATTATTAAATCTACTCATTACATTAGTACCTGTTTTTTTCAAGCTACTCCTTAGCATAAAATTTTTGAACATTCAGAATTTCATTATGTTTGTTTCAAGCTCAAGAAATATACTTTATATACATCAGTTTAAAGTAAAATTATTCTCTGCTAATTGAATCTCTCCAAATACCTCTAGAAATGCTGTCGTTTTCCTTCCCATCCAAATGAGTTGGCAATATCTACAACTTTGATATATTAAATAATAATACCTTAAGAAGCTGTATTTCAGAATATATGATTTCACAGCTTCACAGTTTCAACAGAACAAAGCACTGCTGCCTGTGTTGAAATCAATGTCCCCAACCACTGCTGGTTCTACCAGCTTACTAAAAGATCCTGTAAAGCAGCCCAGCAGGACACAGACCAATACACAACTTTAATAAAAATTATTTCATAAATATATCACTAGTAAGTTAGCATAAAAACAACATATCTCATTAGCTTTAAAGATATCTTTAGAAGATTAATTCAGAGTACCTGGACTCTATCTGAGGTAGTCAGTTCTACATCATCTACCTCTGGTCTCAGGACTTTATGGTCTGTAGATGTGCTATTATCAACAGTCCACTCTATAAGTTGATTCCGCTGTTTCAATATTTCCCTGCTTCTGGAACCTTTTTGACCAGTCTGGTGGTGACTTTGCAATATTTTGGCCACTGGGTTATAAGATCTTCTGCTCACCTCCATGTATTCATCTTGACACAGGCAAAATGGAAGAAAAAATAAAGCCAGTAGATGCCAACTGATGAAATCCTTCTCTGCCATGTTAGTCAAAATAATTTTTCAGGAGTCCAGCAAATGCCTTGCAGAAGGAAAACCTCTTTGCTGCACCAGACGTTATGTGGTCCTTTGTATTTCACATCTGTTGATAAGGAAGAATGGAGTTTTGTGGACCTAATAGTATTAATATTATGTAGGTGGTAAATTTCTTCCTAAATCAACTGTAAAGTTTTTCAAGTGCTGTGTCTTTTGTGGGTGTNAATCAGTCATGCTCCTTTAAACAAACCAGTCATTATTCACCACTTCACCACCACAAGGAAAATTGATTTGTATGCTGGAAATGACCACAGCATTTAATGGACTCCTGTGGTTCCTATTTGGGGGCATTAAAAAATGTAGCACCTTTCCTTTGGCATGTTTTTGTTTAAGTGTGAAAAAATGTGATGGAAATGGGGAACATGTGGCTAATGGTTTACGCTTCTTGATTAGACATGGAAAGGCTGTGAATTCACACTCTTAAATGTCTTTTGGACACAGTCACCTTTCTTGTTTGCCAGGAAATTCACACACACAACTGCGTCAGCCCAGTCTGAAAAATCCTTCCAAAAGCAATTAGGAAACAAAAGCACAAGAGGAGCTTTTGCATATGAACCTGACCCAATGGCTGTTTCTGACTACGCTTTTCATTCACGAGAAGAAAAACACTGAATTTCTGTCAGTTGGCCAACAGTGGAAGGAGACCGGCTAAGTAGCTTTAAAAAACNAGCATTAGTTCAACATCCTTGGCCAAGTAATATTTTCTCCCTTGAGTTCCTAATGTTTTCCTAAATGGAATTGCCAAACCAAGTTTTATGTTTTCACTGCCAAGTAAATATAAATTTACCAGGGGCTTATTTCAGTCTAAAAGAATCAAATTATATGTGTATAATAATAATATCCTTATTTTACTTTTTGAACCACCCACTAGTATTCTCTAGAAAGCCATAACTGCAGGATGCAGTTCTGTACATGCATCCACAAGCACACCCAAACTCCCCGAGCTCAAGTAGCTCCTTGGTCTGTGAGCAAGTCTTCACCAGCACACAGCTGCAACAACATTAATGAAGAAGGCATTTTGTCCCAGGAATAATCCCCAGCCCTGCAATGTGATGGTTGCTGAGTGATGGTAAGAAAGCACTTGAATGATGATGAGAAAGGATTGTCTGTTCCATATTCTGGTTCCTTCTGTGGGAGACAGTGGGACAAGTCATGTTACAGAAGAGACACTGGCTGGAGAGGAGGGAAAGGGGCAAGCCCTTTGCAGCTGGGGGCTGTTAGCTGGTGTCACAAGCACGAGGAGTGTCAGTGTTGCCCTGTACCCCACCACTTGCCATGGTAATTTCCTACTCAACAGCACACGGAGGAGTATGGGCCTGCACCACTGCCCCCAAAGACAGTGCTAACCCCCACAGACACAAAGGGTTTGCAACAGTGCTCCAGCCTACTGGAGGCAGCCAAGGGCTGGTCTTCCCTTTTTCTCATTCTCCACCAGCCAAGTATGGCATAGGAACAGAAACCATTGAGCTCCTGTGGGCTCAATGCTTGCCCCCAAGAATAAAAAAGACCAAGTTGTCTCAGTGACACTCACTCTCCACATTGCTCAGTTATCTCAGACCACAGGCTTGCCAGGCAGAGCTGCATCTTCTTCCTTTTTTATGTTTATTGCTCCTATGTTAAAGATTTAATGGCAGCAACCTTTAACTGAACCTTAATTCAATTGCAGTGAATTTCAATCTCAGATTCCCAAGGCAGATATTCAGAATTATTAAATAACACTTCATAGATTAGCTCTTGAGCCTTGCTGCAGTGTGTAAATATTAATTAACTAAACAGTCTTGCAGAAGAGGCTCATTAGCCTATGCTTTATGACTACTGAAAATACTAATTTTTTAAAAAATTCAAATACTCTAGTTATTTCACCAAGCAAACAGAGGTGAAAGGGAATTTACTGGACAGTGAAGCTAGACTTCAGAAAACACAGTTGCAGATTCTGCAGAAGCTGCTGCCACCAAAGTGGGGTTTCTTTTTCAAGTAGAGAGGACTTTCTTGGTAGGAAGGGAGTTTGAAAACCCTGGATTCTGTAAAATTTGGAATGTCTAAGAGACAAACATTAATTTATCTTGGCACTTAATAATCTTATTCAGCAAGCGCTGGGACGCTGATCTTTTTGGCTGACATTAGTTAGGGCTTTCATAGCTTTCCAAAGTCTGTTCCAAGGGCTTCCTGTGGCAAATGTTTCCAATATGAGTAATGAACATCCACAGCACCCATATCCCAAAAGGAGAAGGAATAAACCAAAGAGATTTGGGCTTCAAAGCCACCATCTATCTTTTCATGCAAAAGCTGAAACAAGATTGTTTCTTGGCAGCCATTGGAAGAAGAAAGATTCCTTCTCTTCCTTGCTCACTAATAGAGTCCACCTGGTCCCTGCCCATCACTGCTTTTGTGGTTTGATGCTACAGATATTTTTTGGTCTCAATTAATAGCAAAGTTAAGACTTTTTTCATTTATTTCCAGTCTTTTGAACAGAACCCTGTCTGCAGAACTATTTCCTGCCCATTATTGTGCTCTGTGCCTTCAGTGAGGAATAGCTGTCCCACAAAATCATTGTCTAAAGGCAGAAATTTTGGACTCAGAAGTGAAAAAACAATGGAGGAATTGATTCTTATTCTCCATTCTTGATCTCCAAATGATCAAGATCATGTAGAATACACTTAATCAAACACGTGGCCCAAATCTAAAATAATAGGACATCAAAACAGCAGAGCTTTGAATTAACTTTCCACTAGAATAAAACACTGAAAATCCTTCATGCTGAGAAGAACAGATCTTCCTGATCTGGAGATGAGAAAAGGACTGACCTAAAAGGCTTGGGTTTGCTTTTATGTGCAAGGCTGATGTGTGTTGCAGGTGTGCCGACAGAAAATAAAATCTGACCCCTTCCCTACCTCTTTGCTACACATTTGCACTTGCACACCTAGCATCACCCTTCCAGCCTTTGCCAGCTGAACTGACACACAGCTGCCACATTTGTCCTGTTGGTCTCTGGCAGCAGGATGTGCCACAATCTGCTAATCAGCAGACTAAGGTGAAGTGAAGCACGTGGGTCTGTTGATGTCAGGTAACGAGATATCAGCTAAAATGCAAAAACTGTTGAATGAAAGTGAAAGCTGCTTCCCACCCTGTCTGCAGGCAAAAACTGCTCCATGAGAAAGGGGGCTGACTCTTATAAATGTTATTCATATTGACATTGGGTAAGTGGGCTATTGGTGAGGTTAGTATGTGAAATTGAAGGCTACTGTTTCAAGAGACAACAAATAGATGTATTACAATAATTTTATTTTTTTTTAATAAAATATTCTGTGGCCCAGAGAGGCTTGTATCTGTAATTAAACATTTATGGCTCCTTCACTTACAACTAATCCTTTTTGCAGTGAAAATTCCTTCATATCAGACACAGAGATAATCTACACCTGCAGTTTCACAATCAAGTCTCCACTGAGATAGTAAAAGAGACAGGCCACAGCTGAAGGGAAGAGGGTCACCCTGCCGTGTGCCATCACGACACACTGACCAACTACAAATTCCCAGGCCATTGTAGCTCTCTGGGCTCTTTGCTCCCTGGGTACACTCCTCGTCCTGCCCTCATAGGGCTGCCCACTCCTTTGGTCTGGCTGGAACTTCCACCACTCCTGCTGCAGCAGAGGTCTCCTCTCTCTGGTGCTGAGGAAGAACACCCAGCACTGCACTGCCCTTTGGCTCACTGGCCTAACAGCCTTGGGCAGAGCCCTCAGACTTCAGCCTGGCACCTTTGAAGCGTTTTCCCATATCTGTGCTGACCACCACAAACCCACAGGAACAAATGAAGTATTCTCATTGAAAGCTTCTGTGATCTACCCCTTTTTCTGTGGCAAGTTTGGTCAATAACAGGGATTCAGGCAAAACCCACCACCTTTCTTCCCAGGAGAGCCTCCAGAGTGGGCCACCAAGGGGAAGACAGATTCGTGGGGCTTTCCAGGTGGTTGTCACCCAAAAAGGGCTTACAGTTACCACCCATGCCTCACCTTCTCTGTGGTTAAATATTTTGTTCTCCTGTAACCCACAGCCACTGCGCTCTGCAGACAGTGATGGTGCTGTGAGTGCTTTGTGCAGTTTGGCCTGTGGTGCCCCAGTTGTGTGTGGTTTGCAGTCACCAGCTCCCTGAGGAACATAGCAGAGAAGTGTGTTTTATAGGTGTTTCCAAAACTGGTTATAGGAAGCTATCCCACTAGCTGTGGAGAATGAGAGGAGGGCAAATCCAGCTCCATTACATGGCTTCTGCCCTCACTCAGTGCAGATAACTTTCCAGAAGGGTGTGGATTTTCCCTAACTCTGATTTTTCCATCAGTCAGGAAAATCCTTTTGCCTTGTTTGATACTGGAATTTTCTTTCCAGTATGAGAGCTGGGGCTGAAGTCCTGTCTCTCTATCCACTCTCCACCACCTCTTAGAATCCCCAGGGTAATACCCTGAGGTGATATGCTCCAGCACCCTGGGATTACCACTGCTACCTCATCCCTCCATTTTTACAGCCTATAATTATTTTTTCTCACCCCATCTATACACCTAAACTGAAGTACCCCCTAAAAGGGCTGAAACTCAGGCCTGAGCTCCCAGCTACAGGAGAGCTGCAGTCCGGATGATCCTCCAAAATACAGTTCAGCCTCTGTCAGCTCAGCTGCACAAACCCTTGCTCCAAAATATGTACCAGAGACACATTCACTCCATCAATGCCATTTTCATGGGTCTGTGACAAACTGCCTGGATCAGACAGTTGACAGTTCCAGATGGGATGGCCAGGTGGTTTATCCAAGTCCCTTTCAAACTTGAAGAAATAGATTTCACAGTGGTGATAGAGCTCCAGTGATGGAACAAATAATGCAGCGTGATAAGCTTTTTCCAGTGTGTAATGCATCAGTTATCCATCTCTAATTGAAGAGCCAGAGTACAGTGACTTCCAAGAAAGCAGGGTGGGGAGAGAACAGACTCAATACCAAGAGAATAGCCATGGTCAACATTTTTGTCAGCGATGGATATCCTAGTTTGGATTAAAGAAGGTCTAACCTTAATCTTTGGCTTCTTTTTAATTCACCTTCTTTCCCCCTCAAGTTTCAAAATATTTAAATTTATTACTTGAAATATGCTCTTCTTTGCAATTCCTTTGCCCTGGCCAGGGCCAAAACTGTACACTGCTAAAATACCACAGAAACAGCTACTCATTATTTTAACCACCCAACAAGCAGCAATTAACATCTTGTGAGAATTTCTGTTCTGACTGCACCCTCAACTCAAACTCTGCACATGCAGGAAGTGTAGTGAGTTCAGGTGAGGTATGCTGGTTTTGGGTGGGAAGCTGAGAAGCAGTTTCAGGCCTGCAGATTTCTTCTACCTGCACAATGAAAGGCAAAATGTTGTCAGTGTGCTCTGATATTCAGGAGAGGTTAAGAATAAACTGTAAGACATTTGTCTGGGGACTGTAAGCAGAATTCCAGAGTTTGCATGACCCAGTGTCACACAAAACATTTCTAACAGAGTTTCTCAGATTCCAAAGATCTATAAAAGACAATACGTCTTCAAGAAAGCAGACTATCAAGTGAAAACCAGAGTTTATATTAACGGTCAAACCCTCCCAGTTCTCCCTCCTTGGGTCCAGGATGAAAATTAACTGTGGCAGATCCATAATCCATTAACAGTTCTTGACTGTTGTGATTATATATCTGGTTATTCAAGTCTTTGTTTTATTCATATATTGGGACATGGGACACCATTGGCTAAGGGTCAGGCTGTCAGAAAAGTGGCAGCACTCTCAGTTTGGATTTCAACCTTCTGGTGAGCTCTGCTGAGATCTTTAGATGAGAGGTCCAAGCCCTTGCTTGTGAACACACTGTGTCCAGACTGCAGTCAAAATAATAAAAACCTGTGTCACCGTGCCTGGGTCATGAAAGGGATAAAACAAATCACACTGTGGTAGAGGAGGCATGTCCATCACCACCTACCAACAATACCTACCCCAAATGGGCCAGCTTGAGGGGAGCTAAGAAGTCAGCCTTAGAAAGGTTGGGAAAATGGTTGGACTTTTCAGAGCAATCCAAGCCAACCTGATGCATAAAGCCAGCAGCTGAAATGTGCTGCAGGCCTAGCTTTTTGCTTTGTTTATTCTCCTTGTAAAAGGTTTGTGATAAATAGCCCATCCACAACCATCTGTTTACCCTAGAAGAGAGAGAAAATGGGTGGACTGGACAGAATGGAGAGGGACATCTGGCACATTCACTTTCATTCATTGCTTGCCTGCCTGAACTAAAAATATTTTTTAAAATTTATCCTGTAATAAGAACTGGGAAAGAGCCATATGGACTGAAGACAAGTAAAACTCTCTTAGAGGGCTGGCAGCCCTTGCTGGGTTAAAGCCCAGCCAACTAGCACCATTTATAACAGAGAAGAATGAGTTTCCTGCAAGGAAAAGCTAAGCTTGTCTCCCTAATTTGGGTTCTAAATATTCATAGGGTGAAGAAAAAAAAAAGATAGTTTGAAAAGGATATTATATCACCATGGTGGGGGGTTTATATTATATTTTTATACAATGGCTTTATACACTTGAGGAATTCTTTATTCATTCATAGGAAAGGATATGTGTTCCTACAATGGTCAGACACTTACAGACCATTTCTAGACCTGTTACCAACCACACCCAGCCTTTGGTTTTGAGACTGTCAGCAGTGACTCTGGTTGAGGGGACAGCTCGTGCAAGACTTTCTGGAGTTTCTCTAGATTTTTTTTTTTGCCACATTTGGTACCAAATGTTTATGCCCTTATGACAGCCCCTGGACTGGGGTTGTGGACTGGATTCAGAGTGAGTAAAGTGGAAATAAAAGCAAGCTAGACCTAAATGGTTTGGGTGGAGAGTTCTCTAGCAGTGCCATAGGCACAGGTACTTCTTCTGCTGCTTCAAATGTCTGTGTTATTTGGAGTTGTCCCTTTATCAAAGACACAAGAGCAGTCTGCCACATCCTTCCTGCCAGTTGAGGACCTGAGCAACCTATTTACGGCTGTGTATCGAGGGAGTGATGTTTTAACCTGCCAGATCCATCAGGACAGAGGGGTGGTAGGAAGAGGTGCTACACAGAGCTGAGGGGGCCTCTGAGAGCAGTGCTACCAGCAGCACTGGTCAGGTGATGAGAAGAGTGTCCTTCAGTCCTGGAGAAGACCCTTCTCCTGCTTGCAGTTGATACCTTGGAGTGGATACCTAGAACACAGGCTGGACAAGATTAAGAGAGAATAAAAGTAGGTATTTATTAAAGGCCTTCAATAGACACACCTTGGGCAGTCAAAAGCCTCCCCAAAGGGGCTACACCCAAGATGGATGATAGTTACGTTTTTCAGACAATTATAAGTTTGGTCTACTCATGTATCAGGGGTTAATCCTCCAATTACACCTTCAGGTAACTTACTTCTGTTTACACTTTTTAGGGCCTGAGGCAGTAGGGTGTCCTTGAGTTACAGGCCTAGAGGGATTGTTTTGTCTGAATAAAATGGGAGAACAGTAGCTGACAGGCTATGGAGTTTTAGATTTATACCCTAAAGCAGTACAGGATTTGAAAAATATAAAAGCTAAAATCCTAAGACATCACAGAGAGGCAGTGTCTCCAGCCCATGGTGTGCTGCCCTTGGGGAAGATGCATCATGTGAATTGATTTCCGTGAGCACAGCCTCACAAGATGAATAAAATGTTCTATCATGGAATAAATAAAAAAGACTACAGTTCAGCAGACAGAGTAAAAATTAAGGGTGAAAACAACGCTGCCTAAGGTAATTGCTCTTTAGGCCTTCATATGCTAAAGGATTTCCCCAAATTCTTTCTGCTAGCAACACTGGGAATCATGTCTTTCTTACTTTCATGGTAAGACAAACACCCTGGATAACCCAAATTGGGTTAGAATAGCCTTTTTGGTGGTGGCCCAACCTCAGACAGGGGTGTTTCCATCAGAGATACCCATGGGGTTGTAGGATTGTGGATAAATCCTTCACAGAACAGTCAGTTCTGGTTCTTGTTCTCCCTGAGCTTTCATAGGTGGGGAAAGCTGTGAACTTTCTTGAACTGGGTGATTTTTTATGCTTTGCTTCCATTCCTCTTTGCCTGTCTGTTGCTTTTAACAAGGGTTAGATGTTTCTCAAGCTTGCAGTGCCATGATCCACATGGTGGCTCATGCCACCTCACCTGGCACAATTGCTCTGTACCCTGTTGCTGAGGTCAGCAGGAGGCTCTGCTGTACTCTTCACATGCTGGGGTTTTGTCAACAAATAGGGCAACCAAAAAGCTTCTCTTTCTGTAACAAAAAGCTAAAAGTCACATGGGAAGCTGAGGACCTTGTATAAGCAATTAATCCTCACCAGTACAGTGTAAGCCACACACCCCCAAACATAGAGACTGAACAGTGAGGCGCTGTCACAGCTGCCTCATCACCATTTCCAGGTGAAAATGACCCCTGAAAAGGTGCAGGTTTGAGCACACATCATGAGGTTTTACTCCAAATAATAAGTAAAAAGGTATTACATTCTTTTAAGAAACGGGTGGACTCTGACCTGGTACCTTTGCTGTCATCTCCTGCCAGAAGGGTCAGTTTCAAAATCACCTTATAATATAATGCAATGCAATGTAATGGCCTTTGTTATGGCCTCCCACAGCACAACTATGTCAATTTACTTTATTAGGAACATGCTATGCAAACATATGTTGCTTTTAATTTTTAATAATACTTTATAGAAAGAAAACAATTCTTTCTACAAGACTTAACAGGTAAAAGCTCACAGAGATAAGTCTTCTGTTCCAAATCAGTTGCTGCTAAGGTATAGTAATAGTATAGTAATAGTAATAGGTATAGTAATTAATTTAATTTTTTGTTAACTTATTACTGTTTCTGTTTAAGAGAAAAATGGTTTTAATTTTTTTTAGAGAAGTCAATCATCTCAGCATATTTGGCAATTTAAAGATAAAAAGGTGGGGTCTCTAGTCTGGTGAGATTGAAAATGGTCAGAGGGCTGGAGCACCTCTCTTGCAAAGAGAGGCTGAGAGAGATGAGATTGTGCAGTCCAGAGAAAAGGAGGCTCCTGAAACCTTCTTGTGGCCTTTCAATACATAAATGAGGCTTATAAAAAGATGGAGGCAGACTTTTTAGCAGAGTCTGCTGTGAGGGGACAAGGGTCCTTAAAATAAAGAACGTTTGATTTAAATTAGATATTAAGACATAGTTTTTTACAGTGAGGGTGGTGAAACACTAGGACAGGTTGCCCAGAGGAGTGGTCGATATTCCATCCCTGGAAACATTCAAGATCAGGTTGAATTGCAGGGGATTGGAGTAGTGACATTTACAGGCCACTTCCAATCCAATCATTCTTTGATTCTAAGAGTGGAAGTCTGGATGTGTTCATAGGAGGTATCATTTTTTCATATATGGCTCAGATTCATTCAGGCAACACAGGCTTTGGAGAGAAATAAAGAGAGCTGATTTCTCTTGCACATTTCTAGAAAAGCCTCAGAGACCTCAGGACACAGAAGCTGCTAAAGCAGACATTAAATGAATGATCTGATTTTAATGTAGCTCATTAGTTTTTAAGAAAAACGGATGGGACATTGAGTTATGGCCAAGAGTTCATCTGCAATGGGACACTTTTGGCTCAGCAAGTTTCATTCCACATCTGTAATTTCTATTAACTGCTTCAATAATGTCAAATTCAGTTTCTGGTGGGAAAGAAACCTGAGTATTTTTATGAAAGGCTCAGCCACAGGATTGTTAGCAAATCTGAGAAGAGACACTCCCGAAGCACGAGGCAGCAAGCCGAGCCTCTGCCTCCACCTCAGGCTGAGTTATGAGAATGGGGCATAGGAAGAGCAATGCTATTATTGCCATCAGCTCATTTGTTTTGCTGCACCCTGTGGCCACCTATAGGAATGGATGAAGCAGGCAGCTGCCAGGGTGCAGCAGCATCATGAGGGTGAGCAAGAGAGAGAAACTCTGCACCCCACAGCAGCCTTTGGACATGTATCTGCCGTTGCAGCAGCAAAGCCAGCAGAGCCTGCTTGCCTGCCTGCCTGTTGGAAGATGGTGGAGCACAACCCCACTAAGAACATGGATAGCACTGACCAAGATCATCCTCACCAGCTGAGGAAAATTTCGGCTGGGGCAAATTCTAGCCCCTCTCCCCAGGGCAGCAGTTTCTTACTCCTCTGAAGACTCAGTCTGTTTTTTCTCAGACTTGTCTACTGTCAAAATTGATGCAAGAGACCAGACACAGATGCCTCATTTAAGAATTTTTTTTTCAGAGAAAATCTGCACTTCTCAGGGTGTCTCTGAAAGATGAAACTCAATCCTTTCAAGTAATTTCTAAAAGTGATATTGTTACCATGTGCTGCAGCTGATGGGATTCTCATTCCCATTTCCCCCTGCCTCCCAAAACATACCACATGGCACACGTTACCTGTGTCCTAGGAAACAGAAAAGCACACATTTTCCTGTCCTGAAAAACAGGAAAAATCAATTCCCTTTGGCAGAAGGATGTCAGGAGGTTGTGCAGGCAGAGCAAAGAGGAGCATCAAAGACAGGCTGAAGGTGTTCACCCAACCTGGCAGGAGAGATGTGCCAATGCAAGTCAGAAACACAGATTTACCATCCCACAGCAGTGAAAGTAGCTGGAGTTGGGAAAATCTGAAATGATCTGCTAAAGTTTAAATTATATCTGGCCACAAACACTTTGCTAGACTCACAGCTTCTGACAAACACAGCTGTGCCAGTCCGCTTCCCCATAGCAGTCACAGGGGAGAGGGACCTCCTCTGCCTCCTCCCTATCAGCAAGCCTGAACTGAGTCCTCAGTGAAAGCAGTATAAGCCAGAGACTGCCCACCACATATGCAAATTTATTTTAAAATACACTCTTCTGCTTTGTTGCAGGTCCTGCTGTAAATGAATTTCTACATCCAAACTGGTTCATGCCTTGAGGGAATTTGCTATGTGACCTGGGATCTGTCTATGATGGGCACTGCAGAGAGGAAATATTTACTTCTGGGGAGGGGAAACCCCAAAATGACCAGAATTTCTAATGGTCTGACATTATTATCAAAGGAAGTAGGATGCTTCATGTGCAATGAGCAGAGCAGCAGGTGCTGCCACAGGAGCTCCCAGCACTGCCCTGCGTGGACTCTGCAGTGGACTGAGACACTGGAGCAGAGGGAAGGCAAAGAGGGTGAAAAAGGGGAAAGCAACATTTCAGCTCTGACCAGACCCAGCTATCTAAGATATGATTATTTGATACAAGTTTCATTAGCAGAGACAGGAGGCAGCCCTGCTTGTCTCCATGCCCGGAGTGCATTGCGTGCCTGCAGCTTGGTGACGAAGGAGACAGATCCTGCCCGGTGCCACACATCCCTTTTAATTGAGGAGAAACTGGAACTGAACCTGGCATGAGACACAGCAGTGGGGTCTGCAGGAGGATGTTGCCAGGGAACCTGGGCCAGCTGGAGCTGCTGCTGGCAAGCACTGCCAGCAGCTGCTCTCCCTGTGCTGGCCCTGTGATGGTCACAGGGGTGAGTTATGTACCCTATTTTCGCCAGCATAGCACCAAACTTCCAGTTCTGGCCCCACTTGAGGAAAGTTCTTAAACCTGTGTTTTCATCTTCCATTGCTCAGCCAAGAGTTTATATTTCTTTTCTGGTCTGGGGCTACTTCAGGTGCTGCACTCTGTGTTCGACAGGTAGGTTGCTGGAGGGGCTCAAGAAGCTCATGCTGGCCCCAAGGACCAAGGGAGAATTTGGGAATTCAATACTAAGCTGTATCTCAGGTGCTGCTTCTGGAGACTTGTGGAGGTCATTCAGAAACTTCCTCCAGCCCACAAGAGGAGGATGTATCTGAGCAGCTGTGTGGGTTAGATATGCTTCTGAGAGGGAAAGAGCAAGATCAGAAAACACAGAGATCACTAGTTTAGATTACCAAAACCATAGATTAAGAACTTGAAATTCTCCTTTACACAGGATATTTCCTGTGCATCAGGATTACTGGGCTTTCCTTGCCAGACCTGCTGTATTTTGACTGCACAGAAAAAAACTGTATAGAAAATCCATTCTTTGAGAAATCCAAGGCAGAAACTTGCTGAACACTTTTTATCTAAATTACTCTCTAATGCCAATCCATTTCAAAACAGTGTCTGTAATTACTCTGGATACATACTTACACAACTAACTTATTCTGAGCTTGTGAAACTTGGGGTTTTTGCCTCCCACATGCATTACATGGTACAGTGTAGTGAGTAGTACCATCATCCTTGAGCAGTCACTAGGGAATTTTACACCATGAATGTCTTGCTGGGTTCTACAGCACACTTTTAAGATGCTTCTGTGAGAAACCATCTGCTTTTAAACTTGTGAGAGGTGTTGGAAAAGAATACAAAACTAGAAACATGGGTTATTTTGTTGTCTTGTTTTTAATTTAAAGTTGGTGTGTAGCTGAATAGTTGACTTAAAAGGTAATGACATAGCTCATCACAAAAAAAAAGTGACTAAGGTGATAGACCAATGCTATTGAATATGCTATTGAATAGGGTTATTTCTCTTGGTCTTGCTTGAACAAAGGCAGCACCATCTGTTGCTCTCTGTGCTGTCAATCACAGGATCTTTTTTCCTGCCCAGAAGACGATTAGGAGAAATTAACCATATGCCAGAGAAATTAAATGAGGAGAAAAATGTTTATTTTCAAGGTGGGCTTAGACTGGAATAATTTAACCTGATCTGTTGGACACATAGGGCTAAATCACAATTGCTTTTTCATTTTAAAGAAACAATGATCAATCTATGAGGCTTTTTTTAAAACCTGGCAAAAGCAGTGCTGATTTCACATTTCTCCAGGAGTCTTGCCGTATAGGAATGACCCTCAAGAAGTTATAACCACTGAGAATGAAAAATACAGTCAAGGCTTATTCTGATCCCTAAACATCAGGTTGAGTATATTCCTCAGTGTGTCTCTTATCCAAGCAGCACCACCCCTCATTGTCTGGTTGGTTGAGGAGCTGCATTTCTCTGGACTGCTTTCCTGTCACTTTCTCCCAGAAGGGTTAGATGACACTGTGCTGAAAGTCCTGCTTCCAGCTGGAAGCTGTCTGGCAGCCAGTCTCTCACATTGCTGTGGCTAACCCCTGATAGCAATGGTGGAAAATTCCTCTCTGTTTTCCTCAGAGCAGCGTGAGCCAATATATGAAAGAGTGTCTGGGCTATGGAGCAGACATAGGCAAACCATGGAATGTGAACAGGGATCTCCTGGGCTATTAAGCTTGTGCTGTTCATCATCGTGTAGTCCACTCTCATAGGTGTCCTTGTCCATGGCTTAGGAGAGGAATGCTGCTGTTTATCGAGGTTTTGCTGCTCTCCCTTAGTGAGAGCTTCCTCTGAGGTGTCCAGACAGTGCGGGTGGCTGGAGCCAAGGCAAGCTCGGCAAACTCTCTGTGTGCTCACAGACCCAGGCTTGGGAGAGGGGATGTTTTATTTCAACTAGTCTGCTCTAAAGAGTGTCTTACAGTCTAAGTTATTCAGAAAAACATTATGCAATGTGGGAATACACAAGACAGAGAGTAAGACAGCTTTAATGAGCATAGCTGGTTTGGTAACTGAAATGCCCTGGCGTGAGCAAACAGTGCTTTGGGATTGTAGGGGATTGAGTTAGGTCTGCTTACTGGAAAAGAAGATGGGATTTGGTCTGCTTACAGGAAACAGGAGATGGAATCAAACTTCTCCAAACAAGTGTGTTGTAATATGCATGAGTTTGACTGTAAAATGTATAATCCAATCACTGTAGTGAAAATTATTAACCAACATGAAATGGTACATAAGCTTCTGGAAAATCTGAGTAAAATCGAATTCTGATCACCAAATCAGTCTTTTCTTCTCTCCATCAATCGTCAGTAATGCAATTATGATCCTCAGGTTTGATTGTTACTTGCACAGCATGGAATGTGTTTTTTGGAGGCACTGGAGTGACCTAAATTATTGCAATCCACGTGTCTGCAGCAGTAGCACCCAGGAGGACACTCAGGGCAGAAGTCTTGCATCAGTGCTGTGTTCTTCAGAGCATAGTGCTTGGTGGCATGTATGGCCACAGGACCTCCAGGATCCATCCCAGAGCAGAGCTACCAGAAACTGCACACCTCCAGCCCACTGCAGTCCTTGCCTATTGCTTTGTCCAGGATGAGTGCCAGAAGTTTCCTTTGTCTGAATTTTGAATATGAAGTGAGGAAAACAAATTACACTGTTCTGAGCAATTGAAGGGAGGGTGCTGAAAGAGTCAGAGGAGACTGGCAGCTGCTGTTCTCCTTTACTTCAAAGTTGTGTTTGGAAAATTGGATATCGGTGTTACGGTTGAGATACCTTAAGGGTGCCTGATGGAAAATGTGACTTCTTCCAATCCCCTCCTCTTTCTCCACACTCCAGTGTTTGGTTTCTTTACATAAAATATCAGAATAAAACTGACATTTGTTTCACATCAAGTCTCAGTTTTCACTTGAAGTTTTAAAATGTGAATAGAAATAAGAAGAAAAAAGAGGGGGATAAGTAAGTTTTTAAAAGGCAGAAACAGAGTAAGCTAAAGTGCACAAACTTTCTTTCTTCGTTATCTGCTTTTCAGATCTATGTTAAGTTACTTATTTGCACTTTTCGTGTTGGGATTTTGGTCCAAAATCAAGGCTGTTTCACAGAAGTTTTCAACTTCAATGATATTACAGACTTTGATGGAAAAATACTCAGCAAAATTGTTTGAGGATTCCTTCCTGTGCAGACAGAACGCGCGAGGAACTGGCAATACCCATTCAACATGTCCGTGCCACTTCATGAGCACAGACTAGCACGAGAAGTTGGAGGTTGGGTACATTCCATAGACACATAGCCACACAGGGCACACCCACAGCTGATTAACACACTCCTTATGCATCCCCATCTAGATCAGGGAAGCAACTGCTGCTGGAGAAAGAAATAGTAAATGCAAAGTTAGGGTATCAATGTTCTCCAGTCAAAAGCGTTTTACATAGGAACACTGGTGTGTCCTCTGTGAGATCTGGGAAACTGCAGAAAGTAAATATTTACATCAGTGCTTAACTTTTGTCTTCTCTGGGTTTTATGTTAGGAGAAAATAAAGGGAATATCTCAGAGGAAGTCAAAAGAAGTTGAAAACAAATATTCCAGCCTCCAGTGCTGGGGTCTCAGCTCAACAGCTGGAAAGCTACAGCTGAAGCTATGGGAGGCTTCAGTTACAGCTGTAGCTTCAGCTACAGCTCTGTCATGGCAGGAAACATTTCCCAGAGAGCAAGTTCAAGGGAAACTGACACACAGAAAAAGGCAGGGAAAGAGTGCAGGTAGCTTCATGTCGGAGTCCTAGGTGCAAGACTGTTGAGTTAAAACCAGAATAATTTCTCACCAGGTTGGATTTTACCCACAGAATAAATCAGAGATCATATCACTGTTGGGAAGAGCAATTCTGAGAGCATACACTGGTGAAGATGCCTAGGGAGTATTGTGTGTATAGAAGGTAAAAGTTCACTAAAATTGGAGTGCAACACTCCTGTGACAGAGGCACATTTCAGCTTTGGGCTTTGGGTTCCACCTAATACTTGCACAGGCCAAAAAAAATATTTTAATTAAGTGTGGACTTATTCTTGTTTCAGTCTTATCATAGAAACTTGAATGTTGGTTTCATCAGCTCCACTCTGCTTCAACACAGCCAGGGCTCTCTGGCAAGCACAGCACCTCAGGGACCAGCCCCCACATACTCATGATCTTCTGGGCCCAAGGGGAGGAGTGAGAGAAAGAGTAGTCCGAGAGAGGTTTCCATTCTTGCCTCTTTGGTTTCTTTCCTGGGCACTCTTTGCAGTTGGGATGGTGGTGCTCATGCCAGCCTCACTCCAACATTTACCTTCCATTTTCCTCAGTCCTGTGGAAAATGTTGGTTAGATCCCACAGTAGAAAACAGTTTCTCAAAATAACCCTCAAGGCAAAGAAAGGAAGGTAGACAGAGAATTGTTTGATTGCTTGTAGTTGCCAGGACGCTTACCAGCACTGTCTGCATCTTTCCAAGTGTTTTTCTCTATCGTATGAGCCAACACCCCTTACCTTCCAATCACCAGCAATATTCATCTCCACATCAGTACAACTGCCAGCAAGGAACACTATAACCTGGCCTCAAGGAGGCCACAGAGACCAACCACAGCTGCAGGTTATCCTGAGCCAGCATTGTTCCTCTGGCCAGCAAGAGGAACAGCTTCAACTGTCCTGCCCAGACACTGAAATCTCAAGCTCCAGCACTTTCTCTGGAGCACCTCTATCTCTGAAAATAGCTAGGATGGCTGCTGGTGGAGAGACACCTGTCATGCCAGTCTGTGCACATCCAAGTTCTTTTCAGTACTTAAATTTGGATGCATTCACTTTGCCCAGGGCTAACATATTCTCTAAGTCCTGAAAATGAACATGAAAATGATTCTGCAAAGCCACAAAAACACATACTTAAGAGCAAAATAAGTATTTTCTTGAGTTTCATGTACAAGTGGGGTATTTTTTCTATTGTCCAAACCTTGATATTTGCTTCTTAATGTATGTCCAATGTCCTGTGTGATGAGACCCGCAGTCTGATACCAAAATCTAAGGCCTTAATTCAAACAAACAGGAAAGGAAAGGAGTAATACTCAACCTGATGGCACTGCAGTGCCTGAAGCAGTGTAGGAAGGAACTGACAACAAAAGGTGTCTGAAAGAGGAGATGACAGCAAGTTCATATCAGCTGTATTTTTGGTGCTTTTGCTCTGCATCCATTTTAGGCTAGAACAGTCTTCATCCACACTCCTGAGGGGAAGGTTAGTTCTTAGAACTGTCCTTCCCCTTGCATGTCCCTGTGATGATACAGAGGCACTCCCCTGCAGCTTTCACATCCAGTCACAGCAGAAAATCAATGTCAAAGGGATTTTATGAATTAAGCTTGAGAGGTTGAATAGTCTGGAGACTGGTGGAAAATACATCTCTCTCCCTGCAGCAGTCTGGGCACTGCCAGGAACCACTGTGGTTACACCTCCTGCCTGTTCCAGCTGACCTTCAGAACCTTACAACACCCACTTACTTCCTCCAGCTGTCAAACAGTAACTCTAAATTCAGAGCTCTCTCTACAGTAGACAAGCTTGGAAGATGTTTACAAGCCCCTGGAATAGCCATCTTCTCGGTGCTAGAGTCAAAATCAAAGTGCTGGACAGACTTTGTGTTACCCTATCTTAAAATACAGACAGGGAGTGGGATTCCTGTTAATTAAGCTGGCTGAGAACAGCATCAATATCTCTCCTCTGTGTCTGTATGGACAAACACTTTAGATGAAGTTGTTACTTCCAGGCTCATCTCTGACCTTCTGTTTTGAGAAAATACTCCCAGATGTGGAGAGAAGCTGGAAAACAGGACCTCAGTATAAGCAAGAATAGATGTGCCTTCTTCTGCTCTAGGATGTGTCTGACACAGACTGACATTGCCAGAGGTGCACCCACCTGAAGGGAGGAGCACAGTAGGGCAGTGATCTTGCACAACTGTGAGCACTGTCATTTATCATTACTAATTTCAAGTGTTTCTTCTGTGTGTATTTTCATCTTTGAAATATGTGGAGAGGGTCCTGCTGCTGTATCTGCTTGTGTTTAAGGAGAGGCATCTTTCCCCACCTCCCACAACCCCCAGTCTGGGAAAACCACAGGGATGCTCCATGTTGCTAATGCATGGCATCTCTCTTTGGCTGAGAGTGACACCAGCACCCACCCTGAATCCTGCCACACGGGGATTCACTTCTGCAGCATAATAAAACCAGAAAAAATACTTCACATGGCTGACCTGTGTGTTTTGAAAGGTTCTGGGGAAGGAGATGAATGCTAGGAGTAGGTTTGCATGGGAAGAGTGAGCTTTTGGGGAACAGGTTATGAGGCTGGTTTAGTCAGCACTTCACATGGTGCTGTATCAGCTAACTATCAGTTAAGTAATTAGTGTAGTATAAAATGAAGTATAATATATATAATATAATTCTAGGTCTGTTATGAAAACAACTGTGATCCAAGAAAAGGTTTTTCTTGCTTAAATTAAAGGAGCCACTTAGCAAATACAGTAAGAATTTGACTGTCCTCAGCATCACTTACCCCATGCCATAAAGAACTAGAAAAATAAACAGGCTTTTCTTTGTGAATTGAAGACATACTCCTCCTGCACCACATGCTCACACAACAAGGGGTGAATGGCTCAGCAGACATTGTGACCTCCTGTTCCCAAAAGGTCATGTGCAAATATGGAGACACACAGCCAGAAATGCCAATGTGCAGGAAAATAAACAGGGAAACAGGAAGAGAAGTTGGGAAGGGGGAGTGGGGGAGGAACTGTGTCAAAAGGGTTCATGTAGCAGAGGAGTCCATAGTCTAGGGGAGTATACAGATAATTTATGAATTTGGGACACACACTTGATAAATCTCAACAGATTCCTTGCAGTCATGGGAGGCTCTGTATAAATATGTGCATTTCAGATGAAATGAGAATCACATGTGAGGAATAGGACAGTTTCACTACTTTGAAGCAGATACCAGTGGGGAATTTGCAGCTAGTGTTTAAAAGCACTCCTGCATATATCAGTTGGTACTTGGAACAGAACTAGGTTATGAAAAATCTGTAAAATAATATGCTGTTCTTACACAATACTGTTGAACAATGCTGTGCAGTGTTTCTCCCTTGCTGTGGCAAAGGCTCTGAAAAATAATGACTTCCTATATCTGAGATCTGTAGATAAAATACATTATTATCAATAATGAGTTATTGTACTATCAATAATGAGTTATGTTGGTTTAGAAACCTTTTCCTGTAGCCAATCTGTGCATCACAAGATGCAGTGTTCAAGATCAGGGTCTTTTTAAAATGGCAAGAATGCAGCAGAAGCCCAATTCTGAATGAAGGCTATGAAAGAGCTTTTGTGCCCTGGAATCTTGATATTTTAAGGTTTATTCACAGTCATTACTAAATGTAATGACTGTGAATCCTAAAGCCTCCCTAATTAGAAGATATGGAGTCAAGAGTGGATATTTGCATGTGTCTTGGAAATATTAGAAGCAAATCCACACAAGTGTGGGGCACATGATGTCCTCCATGCNTATATTGATTTATTAATTGTTAACCCATGGGTTAATCTGGGTGGGCAGGCCATGAGGGCTGCAACACTGGAACATGGTTTGGATTTCTTCTGGGAGAAAGAAGCAGAAGCTGCTGTGATCCATGAAAGCATCTGAAACACCGTATGGTGGGGCAAAGGAATGAAGGAGACACCACACACAGCAAAAAAAGGGTCAGGCAGACCAAAGGGCTGGTGTTCATCCTGGCTGGGAGAACTGTGGGTGTCAGCAGGGGTGGAAGAGACATCCCAGGGCTTTTGGAGAGCACTGGGAATCAGAAGGAGCCATATGGATGACCCATTGGTCGAAGTGCAAGAGGGAGGCTCACAGGTAGCTCAGCTATGGAGCCTGGCCATTGCCCAGTGCGGGATGGGCCCTGCTTCAGAGCAGACATCTGGAGAGGAGCCTCATCCTGGGGCTTGGGATGACCTGAGGAAAACCAGCTGCAGCTCTCTCATGTAATGGCAACATGTCCACTGATGTTCCACATCCTGTGACAAGTACTGGAATTTGCTCAGCCAGACATTACCAAGGAAAACGTCCGGAAAGAAGTGCAGTGACCTGCAGTCAAGGTCCCTCCATTTTGATTTTCAGGCTGAGTAGAGGTCACCTCCAGGCACTCCAGACTCCTCCAGACACTGTGACAGACATAAACTGGCTGCTGCTACCTGTAATGTATTGATCACGAGGGTTGGGGCCTTTCCTTTTCTTTTTTATTTCTGTGTAGTTTTTTCTGGTTTTATTTTCTTTTCCTTATTGTTTTTCTTCTCTTATTTCTTTATTTGTCATTTTCCTTTTTTTTTCTTCCTTTTTCTTTTCCTTCCCTCCACTGCATAGTGACCCACTCTGTCAATTCCATAGCTGATCATTTGCTTGAGGTTGGAGTCAGCACACAGAGCAACACCAGCTACTTGAGGCTCTCAGAAGCTGTGGCACTGATGCAGCACTCTCACTCAGCAGGGAAGGACAGGGGGCTCTGTTTAACCAAGTTCATCTCCCAGGAGCTGGAATAAGAGATACCTGTAGTACTTCAACCTTTTGGATGATCTATGAGAAAGCAGTGAGTGGTTTCTTCAGGTCCCTGAGCAATGATTTCCAATGATGGAAGAGCAGAAAGGACAGCCAGTCTCACTGAGAGCTGGCAAAGCTGGGCAGGGAACACAGGCAAGCCATGCTGAAGGGGTAGGTTCTGAGAAATCTGGGGGACCCACAGGGACAGAAGTGACAGGTGGAATCCTTTTATTCCCTCAAGGGAATCCCAAGGGCATTGCCCTGGAAAGATTTACCATAGAGTCTCCACTTAGGCTGAAAGAAAAGACTTCCCCCATGGCGCCTTGCAACACTGTGTGATCTCCCCATATATCCCTAATTCTTGTGGTTTCTCCTTTCCCTGTTTACCCATCGTGGTGTCCCTTTTGGCCGACCCCATCTTCCCTCTCTGGCACTGCCCTTTGCCCTACCCTTTGTACCGCCCCTGTGCCCTCTGACCATTGGCCACTGACTCCTTTTTAACCCTGTGCACGCCACATGGCCGGGTCTTTAGTCCCTGATCCCGTTCAGTGTGCTGGAATAAACCTTGGCTGGAACATATTGTACAAAAGGCCCTTCTTGTCTGTCTTTGCTGTGTTAGCCATGGTGTGTGTGATGTGTGGACCTGACTGCTTTGCCTGAATCCTCCCCAATCCTGCCTCTGCTTTCCACAGGAGATGCTTATTGGGAAATAGGTAGCAGCATCACCATCTAAACCCCTCTTGGCTACAGTGACAGACTTGTAGGAGAGCACAGGGGCTTCTGTGGCCAGGCCAGATTTCCTTGCAGCTAAAGGGAGACCACTCTGTTATGCTGCCAGGCAGGCTGGAGCATCCTGGGTTGGTGCAGTCCCTGGAGCAGAGGCAGCTGTTTGCCAAGCACTAGCACACCCTCCAGAAAGACATTTTCTGCAGTTTGTTGTGGTTTTTTTTTTGCCCAGAACTGTGATGGCATCGTGAGGACAATTGCACGCATTTTGCCATGACTTTTTATGTGCATTCACAGGTGATACACTGCAAATTGTTCCTCTCTAATCCTAAGTCCCTGCTTATAAATGCACTTCCTGTCCACAGGTCTCAAATAATTTTACAAGTTATGGCAGTATGGCACTGCAGTTGCCATTACTGGACAAGCAGCTAAATCAAATAGAAGAAGGAAAATTATTTTCCCCACTGCTAAAATACAGTCACGTGAAGTCCCCCAGTTCCCAGGCATTTCCTACTTCCAGTCCTGGGACTGACATATTCTTACTATCTCTGGTACAGAGTTTGAAGTGGAAACACCAGACTATCTCAAATAGAATTTGTAGCATTTTTTTATACATAAGATAGAATTGCAACAGCAGTTGCATAAATTTAAAAATATAATGTGCCAGAAAAAAAACAAAACAACTGCTCAGAACAGCATGGTAGCTGGATTACATGCTGTTTGCTAATAATCTTATTGTGTAACATGCCATATATATTTCAAAATGTAAGCACTCCAACTTGCTTAAGTTTTGAACTGGGAACAGAATCCGCATGACAAACACTAGGAAACAAATGGTTGATATATGCAGATTCACTTGTATCTGCACACCTGTTCTAAAAAAAAAAGCAGGAGGAGTGACAAATAAAATGCAAAGGAGAGGCAAATAAAATGCAGAAATAATGGAGACATAGGAAGTGAAATAGAGAATACACAAAATTGAACTTTCTCACAAGTCCTTATTTCATAAAATAGAAAAAAATCTGGGGCAAAACTTCCAATACTACAGTATTTCTCTCAGGAGTGTCACATAAAAAAGTATTTCTAACGTAACCAAAGTAAATTTACAAAGCTGTAGACAAAAATATGAAACATATGCTGTGAAGTCTGTCCAAGGAACCCCAGTACTAAAACAACACAACAGTCATAGTGGTTCAACAGCTCAGCAAAAGCTCCCAGTGTAATGTGATTAAACTGAATTTACACCCAAGGGAAAAACGCATGTGAGCAGGGAGGTAATCTTCATCCTGGGAGTAGTGCTGTTGAGTCCAGCTCTGGAACCAGCCAGACTGTTCTACTAGCAATGTTGTTTTCAAAGATTTCAAAAGACTTGGGGATGGTAAGAGGACTGGAAATATTCAAAATGCTTCAAAATGTAAATTGAGAGTGCATTTGAATACAGTGATTAAATAAACTCATGTGGAGAAAACACTTAGAGAGAAATGAATATAGAGATATGCCAGGACTTGTTACTAGAACCTACACCCAGGTG
>VZUA01009482.1:0-14263 GCA_013401035.1 Horornis vulcanius | reverse complement strand
GGCGGCCGCGGGGCAGCGGGGGCTGAGGCGGGCCCGGAGCCGCCGCCCCGGGGGCTGTGCCGGGGCAGGGGCAGGGCTGCTGCCTCCCGCCGGCCGCTCTCCGGGGAGAGCCTTGGGCCAGCCCTGGGCCGCGGTTCCCCGCCTTCCCGGGGAGCTGCCGGGCGTCGGGAGCGCTGCGCACAGGGAAATTGGGAAGCGGACGGATCGACCGGCCCTGGAAATTACCAAACCCTGCTCCCTTGGGTGGGCAGGGCAAGGGGAGGCCGGCCAGCAGCCCGTTTGTTTTGTTTATTATGTTATATTATTTTTTTAGTAGTTCTTTTTTTTTTTTTTTTCTGGTTCTAACTCCCTCCCCCATACCTGGATATCTCTAGTAAGAGGCCACCTGCACGATCGCATTTGAATGTCTCGATTTCCTCTCGCTGGGTCTGTGCTTGGGGTATCCTAAGCTTGTGGGTTTTATCTATTTTGTTTCATAATCTCTTCTTTATCCCAGCAAGAGTTGTGATTTGAGGTTGCTTAGGGCAAGTGGAGTCTGAAATGTTCGACTCTGCCACAATCGTTGGTTTCATCTTAGAGCGGCACCAGGATTTTCTGCACTAAAGCTATGCTCTGTTTTCCCAAAATAAAGGATTCCGGTCGGGAAAGCCTGTGTTTCCCTTCCCCCCTCCGCCCTTTTTTTTTCTTTTTTGTGGTCTCTTTATTCTTGGTGGTGCCCTTGGGCATGGTGAAGTGTATTACACTTGTACCAGCTACTTCTTTAGCTGACTGATAGTATTTGTATGTATTCATTCACAAAGAGTTACACTGTTCAGCCCCACCTGGCCATTGTTACTTGAAGTAATCTAGAAAATGCTTTTTGTTTGCCAGCGCTGCTCTGGCTACAGATGTAAGTTGGCCTCTTGACAGCATAGTTAGAATTCCTTTGCAAAACCAGGAGATGAAGGTTCTGCAGTGAGATGGACACATATCATTCTGGTTTTCATTTACATCATTTCATGTGATTATAATAATAAACAACTTCATGATGTTTTGTTACTTACTGAAAATATTTAACATTAATTATAACTCCTTAAGTAGAATCCCCAAAATTACTGACTTTGGTCTTAACCACACAAAATTATAAAAAGAAACCATATAAGAAACAAAGATCTCTCTACCCTGTTTTGCATATTCTAATAGGTTCTTTTTTCAGCTTATCTGTGCTCATCTGTCCATCAGAAAGCAAGAAAGACTTCTTTTTGCTTACCAGTCTTATATTTAGGTTAATTTTTATTATTTTTCTTGCATGCTAAAATTCTACCCATCATTTATAAAAATAAAGAAGTTACTTAAATGCTTAGCATGGAACTGAGTTTACATGAAGGGAAAATAATTTTAGTACATATGATACTTAAAAAGTTTTCTAGCCATAGCCTTGTGCCCAAAAGTCAATTACTGAAAAAGAAAACTTGAAACTTTCTATGTTTATTTCTTTTGAAAGAGCTAGGACATAAGTTTTATTTTGGTTTGGGTTTTTGTTCTGTTTTGGGTTTTTTTTTGTTTTTTTTTGGTTTGGTTTGGTTTGGTTTTTTTGCTGTGTGACATTTAAAGCATGCTCAGGGCTTTTTATTAAACTTTTAGTGGACAGGCTGAAACCCATGGAGTTCTGCCAAATTTGGATCAATGCAAATGAGAACGCTTTGTCCCATTGTGTCTCCCATATATTCCATTTCAGTGATGACCCACTTCTCTAAGTACCACTGAGGAGTGGGATGTAACTGTTCCTAAAGGGGTGTAATCTCATGCTGATACAGATTAATAAATCCCTGTATGCCCCAGACTCAGGTTCCTGATCCTTGTCATTGGTGTCTGTCCTGTTTGGTTCCTTTTTGCAGCCACTGTTGGAAGCTGTTAAGAGACAATTTCTGTGTGGTGGAATTTTAAATTTGAGCAGAACCCATTTGGTCTGGAGTACAGTTGAGGGGGGGTTTGTTGAATGTGAGCATAACAGCTACTGGCACTAGTTGAATAATAAAAACTCCTAATAATGTACTGGAAGTAATGACTTGGTGTTGAATACATTCAGACTTCCTAAAATCAGAGGTCCTATAATGACTTTGTTTCCTTAGTGTTACTCTTGAGCAAGTGTCTCCAAAGCCCAATGCATTCCATGGGATTGTTCCAGTTAAATGCCACAGTAACTGGAAACCACCCTTAATAATCTTCAGATTTTGCTTTTTACAGGACTTAGTGAAACGTACTTATTATCCTATAAGTTACTATAGAAATTTTAAAATATTTACAACAGTGTGCTGAGGACTAGACATAACATTCAGTTAATAACTAGGGGCAATGACAGAATGCTGTCTGCGAGAGTAAAAATACTATTTCTTAGAAGTGCTTAAGTTTTACAGCCCACAGAATAATTGAGTCCATCTGCCTCTGTAACAGCTATTTAGAAGTAAAAGAATTTTGTATTAGGATGTTAATTTTTTTTTCAGCTTGGTGTAAAATCAGCTTTGTGGGTTGTTTTTTTTCTGCTGTAATTCTGCTGCACGTTTCCCAAATAAATAAGAATGGCTTTATTATGTGGCTTTAGTTGAAAACTTATATTGGAATTCTGTATTAAATGGGTCTTGTAGACAAAGTATTTTCCCACCTCTTTGGCTTCATGTTGAAGCCTGTTTGAAATTGTAATGCTGCTCTGAAAAATGCTGGGTTTGGTAAATACACACAGAAATCCAACAAAGCAAAACATGCTTATTGAATTGACACTGATTTCTAAGGTGCTATTTCATTATGGATTATGGCATCCACACTTTTTGGTGCATGTCTATCCAACACTGTTCTCGTCCCCAAAAGCTAGCACCCTCCTTCAGAACATGAAATATTAGTGATAGATTGGCATCTCTGTAAAGAATGTGCATGAATCAAAGATTAAAGAAAAGTCTTGAGTAGTTCATTTAAAATTCAAGTAAGCCTTTTGTTTAAAATAAAACTTGTTTCATTTCCAAAAGCACACTTAGTGAAGTCATGAAAAGAAGGTGATATTTTGGAGGTGATGAGACTACTGGAGTCCTAATTCTCACTAATTAAGAAACCTTGGCTGTCATTTACTTTGCATTTAGCTTTTGCAGGAGCAGATGTGCAAGGGCAGATGTGTGGATGTGCAGGTGTGTGTAATGAGCAGACTTCACAGGGCACATCCCGAAGCCATTGTTTAGCAGAGCTGCGGCTTCCGCGCTGTGGTGGGGCGAGCAGCCGGGAGCAGCAGGAGGCACCAAAGGGCGTTGGCTCGGGCAGCAGCGCTGGGCTTTGGCCGCTGAGCTCCCTGTGAATGTGTTGTATTTGGTGCATGTTCGGAGTACCTGGTAGCTACGTCATTATTTAAGTGTGAAACAATGAGGTTTTTAAGATCTGGAGATTGTTTCCTATTGACTCAAAAGAACCTCCGCAGTTATTCCTGATTTTGGTCACTTGTTCATGTATTAATATGTTGGTGCCCCTGTCCTGGGGTAAATGTAGCTTGAAAGAGCCTGGTTGGTTGGTTGGTTTTTCTTTCAGTTTTCTTGTATTTGTATGGTGTAATGAATAAAAAATAGTGTCCAAAATATGCATTTGACTTCATTCGTCGTGTTCTTTCTACTCAGTTTTCAATTGTGGCCCAAGGCCATATGCATTAAAGTTGATGGGAATCAAATCGAGGATTTGGCTCTTTCTAAGTTTTTATCAAGGCTTGGTCAAGGTTATTATCTTTACTCAGAAAACTTAGGATATGCTAAATCTTGAGTATCTTACACAGAGCATCATTATTTTTTGGGGAGAGCCTACACTTAGAGGTACAAACTGTTTTTGGGAAATCAGCAAGGAGTTACAAATCTATCCTCGATCCAAGAATTACATTGAGGAGTGTTTCTTGGGAAGTCACAGGTCCTTGAACAAAGTGCAATGCCCAGTGTTAGGTGCTCTGCAATTTGTGGGAGCTTGAGCTGACAGCTGCAGGTGTGTGACTTGATCAGAAGAGTCAGTGGTGCTCTCAGATGTGCTGCCTGTCTGGTAAATCCTGTTACAGCTCTGGGTGGAAGTGTCAGGGTAGCAGCTACTGATCCTGGTCTAGCTCCCTCCCATCTCTGGGAATGCCATATTTGGATGTATGGATCCCTTTTGTGCTGTGTCCTGTTTCCTCCTAACTTGCAAACCAGCAAGGTAGAGAATGTAAAGGGATTAATTGCCCTGTGTCTTTTATTTGGTAGCCACATCCTCTAAATATAGAGATTGATTTTCATCAAGTCCTGAGTAACTGCTGAAAGAATGACCCAGCTTTGCTGTGCCTGTACTCGATTTTCATCAGTCTTTCAATAAAAGAAGGAATGGTCTGCTCTGTCTTCTGCTGTGGATAGTGCTATAGTTTCCACTGCTTTCAGATCAGCTGTAGGTGAAGTAAATGACTGTTGTAATGTGTCTTAAAAATCTCATGTCTTTCAGGCCCCAAAAATGGTGAAAAGAAAAATGGGTGCTTTCAACTGATTGTAGAAAAAGAAATGTTGTGACAACTAGTTGACATAAAATTAAGGAGTAATCCTCCACCTCATTTCCAGTAACAGGGATTTTTTACTACAGCAGTCCTTGTAGTAAAACTTACTCAGAAACTACATATGAACATGAGAAAGAGAATCTGTTTCTTTTAGCCCAGTTTGTTCACTCCCTAAAAGCTAAATTAATGACTTAAAACTGGGTTGAAAAAGTCTGCTAATTTAGCGGTAACACTTTGGATGTCTTTCTTCATGTTTTAACATTAAGGATGCCTCATTGGTTCCTAAAATCAGTATTACAGCCATGCAGCAAACAGCAGCTCCTAGTGAAGGATAGAGCACAGGCCATAAAACTCAGGAGCAGATGAATCCCAAGGAAGTTAATCCCTCCTACGCTTGCATGTGGCAAGGAACTGTTGCTGATGGTAGATGTGAAAGTAAGTTTGAGAACCCTCTGATTTAAAATGTCAGTGGTATCTGAATTTTTTTACATGTTCAGAAGAGTAGTACTTCATTTGAGGAATCAGTCACTGTGTGCTTAAAGATGTGCCAAGTCTTCAACAAGCTTGAGAGGTGAGAAGTAGTTTTTTAGAAGGACTGGCAGTTTTTTTATCTTTCTAGGGTAACACTTGTCCTGGGATTCTTCAATACTGAAGAACGTGTTTTCTGATTAAAAATTAAATAATCTCCTGCTGATGCAATAATGTTAACATTATACAGGGAATTTGAAATCCAGGTTGTAAATTCCACTTGCATATGGGTTTATGGGTGTCCCTGCCTAGTACATGGAAAATTTGTAATGTATTTGTGATTTCTTTTTTCTAAAGCTATAGCCAGATATTTTTAACAACATTTTGGCTTCAAAATAAAAGTTAAAACTAATTTGTTATTGACATATGAGTAAACACAGAAAAAGGACTGAGCAGTTAAAGGAGAAATAGATGATATTTCCTTTTTACAAACCTTTGCCAAAGTCAGCAAAAGCAGGCTTAAAACTGATGAAATCTTTGCAAAGCTTCTGGATATTTTAGATGTGATTTCATTTAGCTTCTGCAGCAGCAAAGGTTACATCTCTTTGTATCTGGATAAAACTTTTGTTGTGGGGTTCTGCTTTGTTTTATTTCAGAATGACTACTGCTGCTTTCATAGACTGTTTTAGAAACTTTGTGTTTCATTGCAGTACTTTTATAGTGGAAATGAAATTATCAGAGGCACTTTATATTGCCATAATTCTGTGACTTCAGTGGCTTATCCTGGATTACTTGTTCTCTCAGTAGCTTTTTGTACTGGTGATTGCTTGCAACCAATTTATCTGTTGCTCTTGTTGTTTAAATGCTAAAGAAAAAATGCTAATAGTTATATGCATGGAAGGAGAATAAAATTTTGCAAGTTGGCAGTCTATAAATAAGGCAGCTGTGACTAATAGGACACTAGCAAAATATTTGTCAGTCCTGACTAGCTTTCAGTTCTGTAATAGCAGAATTATTAAATTAACAGTGGAACAAATACTGGACAAAAATTATCAGATATGAAGAATTTAGAAATGCTGAAAAAGTAATAGCCTAGGTTTGTGTTTGAAAAAAAAATCAGTAGATTGCAAATCCTCCTAATAGGGAGTTTAGGTACTATTTTTAACTGGAAAAGTTACTTTAAAGCTATCTGATTTTGTCCTGTGCAATATATGTGTGTGGGAAGGTAAAGGAAGGTCAGTATCTGAAATTGTGGATTTTTTTCTTGTGACAGAGCAGGCTCATTCCCTGTGGGAGTTTATGCTGGTTGTTTGGGGTATGGAAGCAGCATTTTGGTCCAAGTGGAGTCCAGCTGCAGAAACATAACCTGTGTGTTGCTCTTTCAGGTTTGAGTATGAGCACAGTTGAAGAAGAGTCTGACACAGTGACAGTAGAAACCGTGAATTCTGTGACTTTGACTCAGGATACTGAAGGGAACCTAATTCTTCATTGCCCTCAAAATGGTATAGAATTGTATTACATAGTATTTTTTTTCTTCTTCTTTGTTTTGATTGATCTGACCACCATACATCCCTGCCCAGAAATCCTGTGAGCTGTTTAGGTGCAGCTTACTGTGCAAGAATTGTTCTGCTTTGGTTTAAGGAATGATAAAGTGTTGAATTAGATATGAATCCCAAAACTGTCTGTGTGTGCCCAACAAAGATACAGCTGCTGTGGTTTATTTCAGTTGAAACAAATTCTTAGAGCCAAGCATGTACCCAAATTTCCGTAGACTGATTTGTGTGGATGGAATTTTCAAAGAAAGTGCATGTTGAAGAAAGCATGTGGTCTGTTGTTGCCCATAACTTAAGCCAGGTTCCTGGGCAGCAGCAAAGCACTGAACCAGCCTGTCACATTTGCTTCTACTGTTTGCTTTGGCCTGCTTTTTTAGGAGAACTCTGTCCAAGGCTCCACTTAGCTTACAGGAGGTAACCTGGGTGTGTTTTTCATGTTAGAAGCTGATGAAGTAGACTCTGAAGACAGCTCTGAACCTCCACACAAGAGACTTTGCTTATCAGAGGATGATCAAAGCCTTGATGATTCTACTCCATGCATTTCTGTTGTTGCAGTTCCAAGTAAGTTCTTTTATGTACTCCTGTAGCAAATATATCTGTTAGTAAAGATTAAAAGTGGACTCTTGAAACACAGTAGAACATTCTGCATGGGATTTTTTCCTTCCAAATTTTATTAATATACTTGAGTATCATTTTTTTTCAGCTTTGGATAGTTTTGCAGCAATTAAGCCTCTGTTAATTTAGAGACGTGCAGGCACAGGTGGATTGAATAAAGTGAAGGATAAGTATATGAACAACTAGGTGCTCTCCTGCAAAGAGATTTGGGGTTTTTTATGATCAGACTATATGGTTAGTATTTCAGTGTTTTGTAATAATGAGGTGTATGTAAAAGAGGTTGATGTAAAAAAGATAGGATGAATACTGAATTAGTCTTTCAGAAGTTAATTGAATATTGAAAAGTTTAGTATAATCTGGCAAAGGGAGACAGAACCAGATATAGTTAAAATACCAATTTGCAGTACCTAGTTTGCCTGTTCATTTGGTGGAACTAGGTAGAAATTCCTTAGAAGTAAAGGCATTATCATACTGAAGTTGAAGGAGGACTGGGGAAAATCCATGCAGCCAAAAGATTTGAATGTTGTCCTTTAATAACTGGAAATTACTGGAGGTAGGGCTGGAAAAGAAATACTAATACAGTTTCAAATTTTTGCATCAAACACATTTTGTTTGTGTTTCACATTAAGTCATAGTTGTAGTCAAGCATAAAACTGAAGGTTTCAAAATCCATATTTAAATTTTATGAAGAGAAGCAGTTGATAATCATGTTAGTGAATTTACTTTGTCAGCAAATATATAAGGTTCAAATAAGGCTCTTCACAATTTTCACTTCAAAAGTAGCAGTTTATAAAACTAGTAGCATGTGTGAACAATGCTTCAGAAGTTAAGTATGCAACTAACTTACCCATTCTGAAGTTTCAGAAAATGATCAGAGCTTTGAGGTGACTATGACTGCTACCACTGAGGTAGCTGAAGATGAGATTAATGAAGGAACTGTTACCCAGATTCAGGTACAGTAAAACTTCAGAATTTACATATTTGGTGTGTGCTTTTATTTAAATTGAAATGAAAAGGGAAACAAGTATCAGAAATACTTACTAAATGGATAAGACTCCTTGAAACTAATTTATGTGAGCATGTATGTTGTTTGTAAAAATGCTGCTCTGTAAAAGGACAATTGAATAATTTTATGCATGAGAGAGGTTTTTTGTAGTCTTAAGTTACTGCCCCAAGAACAATACTGCAAAGAGTAATAGAGGTACCCCTCCACTGGTAATTATGTGCTCTGTTGTGATTGGCATGGAATACGAGTTTCTGTTATTTCTGTCATTCTTTGATTTTAAGTTAAGCTTTATAACAGGCTTAAATAGGCTTTGTCTTGTCACCAGTCCTAACAGTTACATGCAGTTTTTGTTGTGGGTATACCATGTTTAAAAGTTCTAGATTGGAGAAGCTGGATATAGCCCTATTTCCACCACAGCCAGTGAGACTCTTCTTATTTACTGTGCATTAAACAAGATGAAGAATGCTACCTCATTCAGTCTCACAACATCTGTACATTAATATGCTACATCTTGCTCAGGTGTTTTAAGAAAGGTGATAGTTCCAATGCCATATCTAAGACATGACACTTTTGAACAGTCAGCAAGGTGATGAGGTGTGCTGAATGAATTTTCCTTCAAACTGTGTCTCCATGTTAATTGCAAAGTGATATAAACAACTGAATATCTGACTGTATCATTTCATATTGGTCTTCTCAAGATTCTTCAGAATGAACAGTTGGATGAAATCTCCCCACTGGGCAATGAAGAAGTATCAGCTGTTAGTCAAGCCTGGTTCACAACCAAAGAGGATAAGGATTCTCTAACCAATAAAGGTAAGGTATTTCAAATGAAGTTCTTCCATGCTGTAGAAAGGTAACCTATTCTAAATGTCTCAGAACATTTTGCAAGTTGCATAAAGTAACCTCTGGTCTGGCTTTTTGGAGGTGGGCCATGCCTGCAGTGGTGACAGTAATGGCCACAGTAGAGAAGGGCTGTGGGTTGGCCCAGATGGGGCAGAAAGTTGTGTTTGCCTGTTCAGGGGTAGGAAGCTGCAGAAGTGAGGGACACCAAGAAAAAAAAACAATCCATGCTCAGGTTAATGGAGTTGCTTCAGAAGAAGAGGGCTACTGCAGACCAGGACCTAATGAAATAATCCCCACTACTCCTAAAACTTGAACGCCACTGAGCATTCCTCCCTTTCCAAACATATCTGTGCAATAATGTAGTAGTTGCTGAACTCGAGCTTTTTTTTTTCTTTCCTCCCCACAGGGGAAGTGCCTTTCTAAACCTAGAGAAAAAAATCTAGTGTCAAATGAAGATGTGTTGTCTCTCTGGTTTCCCCCTCTGCTGTTTTCCTTACTTTGACTTTTGCTTTTTCTAGAGGATTTTTTTTTCCAGTCAGTTCAAAGCAACTCTCCTTTTTGTTAAAAACCCTTTAGGAAGAGACACAGTATTGTCAAAGGAGGGCACTCAATCTGGTGATTCCAGTTAAGAGATTAATAACTTGAGGAAGACATTTCTAGTAAAATATGCCAAGAAAAATATTTGAGAATCTCTCCTGGCTGAACTTCTCTTGTAAGCTCTGTGGTTTGTCACAGAGATCAGCAGTGGAGGAATGCCAGTGTGTGTCTTCTTTTACAGTAGCTCAGAGTTTGGTATGTGTTGCCTGAGATCATAATTTTATAGCAGTCTCCACTTGATAATGCTTTCTTCCCAGACCTGTGGGCACTCTTGACTATGAATATGCAAACATGTGAAGTGCAGAATATATGTCCTTTCCTAGAATAGTTTGGTATTAAAGGTTATTCCATGTAAAGAGTAGCAGTGTCCCATTAAGTCAGTTCAGAGGCATGGTCCTGTGTGAATCACATTTTTCTCTCTTGTAACTGTGGAAGAAGAGATTGAAGCTATGGGGTGCAGGGAAAGAGTACTCTCTCACCAGTTCCAATGGAATTAGTAATAATGCCTGTACTTTTCATTATAATTGGATTTGAGTAAACAGTCTCTTTGATGTGTTCTGTCTCTCAGCTCTGGTAATTAGCAGGCTGAGAAGGAAGTACCCTGATTTTTCTGAGCAGAGGTGGGCAGGTAGCCAGCACACAGCAGTATGTAAACTGGGTCACACCAGCATAAGCTTAATTAAAAGTATGGTATGACCATAAGGGGGGAAAAGGATAATTTAGAGGAGGAAGGTTTTAATGTTTTATTGATAGACTTCGAGTTTGAAATTTTCTCTCTGAATAAAGTTGGTTGGGTTTGCTTTTAAAGCTTAGCTGGCATTGTAGTTACTAAGGGCATAGACAGAGAGGAAATGTTATTTGTTTCTATCGGTTTGCCACTTTTGTTTGGGGAAGGGAAAGGCCCACCATAAGGTTTTATGTCGACTGTGACCCCTGGGCATTATTCCCAATGCAAAAAGAAGGAGAGAGATGGGGACCAGCTTGTCAAAAAAGGCTAATAAATGAACACTTACCTCTATGAAAAGCACTCACAGTAGGTGGCACTGCTCTCATGTTCAGGACTGTTAAGGCATGCAAGAGAACCCCACCTGGTTGCCAATTCCTCAGGTAGTCTTCTGAGTCATATTTTAAGTTCCAGCTTCTGAAATAATTTTGAGTGCATGGAAATTTCAGCTGTCAATTTAAAGACAAATTTTCTAGTTGCAGCTGAAGAGAAAGCCTGAAAATCTGACTTGACAGCACGTAGAGGAGCTCGTGCTGTTTTTAAAAATGGGATGTTTTTGAAGAGGGGTCTGACTCACATTATTTAAATATTAGTTGATGGTTACTGTCAGTTATGAAATAACATCTGTTTAATACCAGTTATATTTTAGTAGCTAAAATTACTCTTTTCCTTCTTAATTGCAGTATGGGTCATGTTTTCAGATACTTCTGTTCTTGCTGTTTTTCTGGCCTTCACTTCACTAATTAATTGTCATTTCTATTTTCAGGCCACAAGTGGAAGCAAGGAATGTGGTCAAAGGAAGAAATTGACATTTTGATGAGTAACATTGAGCGTTATTTGAAGGTACGTTTAGAGTATGTTCCCTGCTTGTTGATGTGGTGATGCAGTTCCTGCTAGAAACCAACTTTGTTTAGTACTTCCCAGAATACACAATGAGTGATTTGAATTGGTTTGTTGTAGGAACGGTCGTTACACATTTGAAATACGTAAGAAAATTTTATTCATAGACAGGATTTAAGGACTACTGAATGTAACATTGCTTTTAATTTTTGTACTGGTTATAACCCAGTACAAAACCCAATGACATGACATTTTACGTGGTTAAATCTCTTTCTCTGACTCTACATTGAGGGCTCATAAAACCTTTGTTGAAGATGGTGGAAAAAAATTGCACTAGCAGTAGAGATAATTTTCCTTACTGGACACTGAGTACAACTTCCAGATGTCCTTGGTGCCAAGTCTGTGATTGTGTACTACAGTAGCAGGATGCCTGTGTCTGCTTTCTTTCTCTTAAATTATTTGGGTCAGAGTTCAGTGTAAATGGGCATGTGATGAACATGCTGACAGTGATAATTGTCCATAAGTCATATTTGTGGTAGGCTTGCAGCTGAGAATATTTGAGCTGAGCCCTTACAACTGGGAATATATAGCCTGGATATTACAGTTTCACCATCCTTCACTTGTGGTTTAAAATAAAAAAGCCCTGATTTAGTGTTCATTGGGATAAAAATCCACAGCATTAGTTGAGGAGAATGTGTCTGCTCACACACATATTAGAGTTTCTGCCACAAAATCATTCATGGGTAATACTATGGTTTAAATCTAGTGAAGCTTTTTTAAGCTAGCTAAATAACTTTTCTGAGTTACTGATAAATCATTTGATTCATTCTTTTCCCATTTATGTGCTTTCTTGTACTGCTTTGAATAATTGAAATATAGTGGTTGTTAGTTTAAGCTGAAGTTAAGCTTTACTGTTATACTTCATTGCAGTGATTTTGTATTGAATTTATTTGAGTTTCCATCAGAACAAGAAGAGTAGTTTAGTTGAAAGACATTGCTTTTGCATAAGGAATATCTAAAACTATGAAATAAATCAGTATAGATCTGTTTGACAACCTTCCCTTGTATGACCCCAGACTAATTCCACCACAGTACATATTCCATTATGTTCTATATGATGGTTCAATTTTTGATCTTAAAAATATACATAGAACAGATTTTTTTTTTTTCTTATATGGGGATAGGTGTTAGAATTTCTATGTCTCCCTGGACTCCAGCATAAAAAAACCAAAACAACAAAACCTAGTGTTCAAGGGTTTGTATTTGAGGGAGCTAATCCATAAATACTCAGTTTTATTTTGGACTGTAGTATTTGTGATACACAGAAAATTGCATAATGGCTTCAGTTCTTGTGTTCTACTTCTTGATTCCTAGGAGACTTTATCTAAGGTGTTTTGTTTGTGGTTTTTGTTTTTGTTTTTTTTTTAAATGCTTTGTTCTAGGCCCGTGGAATAAAAGATGCCACTGAAATTATATTTGAAATGTCAAAAGATGAAAGAAAAGATTTCTACAGGACAATAGCTTGGGGTCTGAATCGGCCTCTCTTTGCTGTCTATAGAAGAGTTCTTCGCATGTATGATGACAGAAACCATGTTGGAAAGTATGAAACTCTCTAATGCTGCATGGTTTTATTGGTATGAGTAGGGTCATGTATTTATGCTTGACATGTTCTATGTGAGACAGAAAATTTTAGCCAAACAGACCTAGTTCTTGCTAATATGTCACCTCTGCTCAGTTCTGATAGATCATCCTTGGCAGTAGTTGTGTTCAGTTGATGGTATTCAATGACAGCTTTAAAAAACAGACAAACAAAAAACCCCAAACAAAGGTGAATAACAGATTCTGATATGATGAGAGTACTTGGACACAAGCATGGATCTGCTGAGATGTAACTTCTTCTAGAGCTGTGACCTGGAAGTAATTCATCTTCACCCCTTATGCCCTTGCTTGCCATTCTTTGCAGTGATCTGGTACCATCCAGAAAGGATATTATATTTTAGATTTTGAAGGTAGTTGAAAATTAAAAATATCTTCTCAGTGCTAGTACACTTTTTTGATGGAAAGTCAGCTTTATGGTGATGGTGAACTGGGACAGTAAGGAAGAAGCTGTTTATTTGAAAGACTAATGCAGAAAATTCTAATTCTCTTCATAGGAGTAAGATCATGGAGAATGAGGAATTTTTCTGACAAGTGAGAGGAATCTTATACCAATTAACCTTAGAAATGCACTAATGTGGAAAATGGCATTTGTTCCTAACAATTCTTCTGAAGTATTCAGTCAGATTGTTTCTTACAGCTGAAATGCCTTAATCTTTTGTAATAACTAAATGTGTGCTGTGTGGTTAGTAAAGTAAATATATTTCTGCTCTATGCTTTCTGTTTAAAATAATGTCTTTTTATTTACCTGTTGCTTAGGTATACTCCTGAGGAAATTGAAAAGCTTAAAGAGTAAGTTACCTTATGGGCAAGGTCACTCTTCCTTGTTTATATTTAGTAGCTTGATCAATTTTTAAAGGTTTCCTTATATGAAATTGCTGAAGAGTTACAAATAAATTTGACTGCTCCAACACTATCCAAAATAGTGGTTACTATCTAAAGAAAAAATAAAACTACTTTGGATTCTTCTGAATTTTTTTTCTAATGTATGTTCAGGACCTAACAATATGCAACAAAGTTCTAAAGCAAGGTTTCTAGGAAAGTTTCAGATTTTTACAAGCACGGTCAATACTTGTGGTTATGAGAAACAGAAGTTCCTTTTCTTTACAAAATCTGAACAAAGGTTATTCCTAAAGGAAGTGGCAAGTCGAGAGTAGGATCTCCCCTAGGCAGTATAACAGAAATTAGAAAAATTATCAATACAGTTCAAAAAGCCTAATTTTGAGTATGAACCTGATAGATCAAGGAGATGGGGCTGCAGACTTTAACCCATCCTGCACAGTTCCAGGGTTGGAAGAAATTGCTGGACTGAAGGAAGGAAGGAAGGGAGTATATTGCATTGCATTGGTTGGTCTGTTTGGATCAATTGAGCTGGTCTGTGTCATTCTCAAGGTGCCTGTGGTTCCAGATGTGTCAGAGCTAGTCATGGATCAATATTTTAAGCA
>VZUA01009481.1:12461-35192 GCA_013401035.1 Horornis vulcanius | reverse complement strand
CAATGCTACAGAGTCAACTTGACACTGGACAGGAACTCTCCCTAAAGAACACACAGGTGCTTTTCTCCAATGCTGCATGCCATCATGTGGCTGTGTTGGGAGCTATGGGTTGGTGTATGTGTTCTTCTCTCTAAGTAGCTACTTTTTCACCCAAACAGACCATTCAGACATCCAGATTCCCAGCCATGGATGGATGGAGCTTGGAGATTTGGTCACAGACACAAGCCAGTAGTTCTTACATGTACTTTCTTTGCAGGAATGGCTTCTTTCTCCAGTAGCAGGGAATCAAGGAGCTGTGCCTTCAAACCTTTAGCCACTGACAGGAGCCACATGGTGTCCTGTCTGAAAGAGATGTTAGATACAGAAGGCAGTGTTGTGGGACATTTTCTTTGTGAGAGAGCAGGGCTGTGGGATGGCTGTGGGCAGAGGTGAGTTGTGCCTCACTGTGGCAGCTGGGACACAAGGCCAGGATCTTAGTGAAGGGAAGAGGGATAATTTCTAGCTGCCAGCCTCCTCCTAACCACACTTCTCTGACCGTGACTGGTGCAAACCCTGTCCAGTCAGGCAGATACTGACCTGCCATGGAGTTTGGTCTTACCAGGTTATGCATACAGAAGTGCTGTGTTCAAAATCTTCTCTTCTGGGGAGTGAGATTCACAAGCTAAATGGAAGGCAAAAGAATGAACAGGAGCCTTTTGAATATTTAATCCAAGGAGCACTTGGATTATATTCTTCCCTTTTGAGATTTTTATTTTTTTCTTTTGTTGATACTGGAAAAACAAAGCCTTGAGCACATCCTAGAAGGAAAGACTAGATGACAACAGTGTTCCATACCCTACGATTCCAGGTAAGTTTGTCCCATAAAGAAAGCTCTTGTCAGTGTTTTACAAGCCTAGCAGTGCCAATGCATTTAGAAGTGTAAGGAAATGTTACACTAAGGGGAATTTATTCATATCAAAACCTAGCAAAATAGTAGTTGTTATGGGACTTACATGCCATTTGACAGATTCTCTTTCTTGTGAACTCTCATTTTCCTTGGCTAATACAAATTATTTATCTCTTTCAGCTATTTTCTCTTTGATAGCTATTTAAAAGCATGTATTAGTTTTGCAGCAAACTGTCTGGGCTGCTTTCCTCTGTGATGTTTTTGCCACATATCCTGCCAGACAGCCAGAGGAGCGTGGATGTTTTGTGTCAGAGAGGTCAGTGCTCAGACACCTGAGCAGCATCTTGGTCACAGAGACAACATATTTTATTAGTGGACCGTATGGTATCTGCATTTTTCTGGATTTTCGTCACCAGATGGTGCTCCAGCACTGGGCTAGTGCTGCCTTGGTCACTCACTGAAGCACCAGGTTCTCCTGAAGCTTTGGGCTGCCTGTTCTCCAGCAAGATCAATTCCCTATTCTGCTCTACAATTCTGATTGCCTCTGTCTTGGGCGTTTCTTCAGCAAGGGTGAGTGAGCCCTCAGCCTTCTTCTCAGAAACAGTTTTTCATTAAGTTTGTTAGCTCATAGGATTTGTCCAAAACAGTTGGTGTATGGCTGTGACCTCTTGCATTGTTCCCACAACAGGCACTGTAGTTGGATCTGGCCATACTTCAGGCCTCTTCTGCTTATCAGATCTCTTTTTGGAGCATGGCACACTCTTATCATGATTTTCTTCATTGAAGGAACCAAAGCCTTTTCCTGGCCTCTTTTTGTTTTAGCACCAGCTAGACTGAAGACCAATTGGGTAGGCAACATGTTTGACACAAGTGGGGTGACTTCCTTGGGGATGCTTTTGTTCCCACGTGAACAGTTTGAACTTGGAGGGAGATCAGGCATTCCCCATGCAGCACACAAGCTGCTGTGAGCTCACTGAGGTGGGCAAGGGCTTTGGGGAAGTGCAGAAATGCTAGGGCCAGGAAGCTTAGTTCTGGGGAGCAAAATGTCAGGTTACACACCTACAGAGTGACATATGCCAAGTAAGTCAGTTCCTGAGAGAAAAGAGATGTCAAAGCCTGTAAAGCCAGAAATTCTAGTGGTGCCACCAGGCTGCTTCTGAAGCCCCAGAAGAAATGTTGTAGGTTACCAGGCAGTGCCCATAGACACACTGGCTGGCTGAGAGCACACTGAATGGAGCCAGACCTCTTTCAGCCAGGGTGCAGCTGAAGTTTCTCACCTCACACTTGAGAACAATAGAAACTCACTCCACCCAGTCTGGGAACAATAAAGTCATTTCCACACACCAGACCTGTTCAGTACAAGGGAAATCTGCCCTGCACATACTCACAGCAATGGGAGCAGCGCAGTCCCAAAGAGGTTTGGGAAATCTGCCTTTTTAAGCTCAAATATTTTGGTAAATGACATCATCCAAGTTCACAGCTTTGTCCACATCTAGTGATAAAACCAGAGCATAATATAAGGGGCTTTTCAACCTAACTACTCCTAAATTTCAAAAGATGTCACTTTGTGCATGTCCACATTGGGATGACATCATGACGTTTACAGTTTTTTAGGGGTAAAAGAAAGAGCAATGCCCTTTCCCTTCAGATGACCAGTGCCCTGGTCATGAATGGTGTCATGCAGCGGTTTGTATCTTTGGATTGCATTAGAATAAGCAGAGATCTGAAATCCACCCTCCCAAACTGAGTGTTGAACACCTCAGACACCTTGCTTTGCCACTGAGCCGGGAATTCCACCTCAGGACTGAGACATATTTCCAATAGAAGTTTTTGGTAAACAACAGGAAACTTGTCAGGAAGCACTTTCGGTAAAAATATGCTAGTTTTGAAATCTGATATTCTAGACAAGACCAACTTATGCATTCTACTGCCTCAAATCTAGTAGGTCAGGTAACAAGAGGCACTTCTTTTTACCACGAAAATCCTGGATTATATCCCTCAAAATGCACATCACAGAGAATTTATTAAAAATAACCTAATTTGGGATTTGTACTGCAGGTCAGAAAAAATATGCAGACTGTGCTAGCCTTTTCCTGGTATTTATCTCTGGCTTTGTTTTTCAGCAAGTCAGCTGATTACTCCAAGCTGGTAACCTTAGGTAAAGCAAGACACATCTCTAGACCCTAAGGCAGCCTACATAAGAACAGTTTCTTCTCATGCTAAGGAGGAATACCCCACAAAGCCCTTTGTTTTATGACATGGTTAAACATCATGAAATTAATGCAACTTCTTGCTCTGGCTCATGTGTATGTATGACACTGGCAGTAATGTCAAGACATTGATCTGTCTGCAGGCAGCCTGAAAACATGGTTGATTTCACTGAGAACTACTCTGTTCTTCTTAGAGGTGTGCTAATTCCAATGTTCATTTTTATGACTGCCTATTAATGCAAGTAAATGAAGCTATGCTGAGGGAATTAAATATGATCCTATTTGACCAAGGAAAATCCAATTAAAACTCAGAATTTTGTGCAAAATTTGAAAAAGTACTTTCCTTATTTCACTTTGCTTTCTAATTTGATGTGTGAAGCATAAGATATCCCTTGGCAGTGGCTATTGCCCACTATATCACGCTAAACCAGCATTTATATCAAAAGATACAAAAATACACGTGCGGCATTTTTACATCTGTGCATAAGAGTGTCATAAATACAGTCTGAAAACTGACTTAATGTTATGAAACAAAGAGGAGCATTTCTTTATCTCCTCACTTTTTCTTACAAATCCAGACTCTTGGAGTTGGTGCAGCTAATAAAAAAGAAACTATAATAAAAACAGCAACTCATATTTGATAAAGGAATCATTGCAACAGCTGCATCATCAAAAAATCATAGAATCACAGAATGATTTGGCTTGGGTTGGAAGGACCCATCTAGTTCCAACTTCCTTGTTATGGGCAGGTACACCTCCCACTAGATCAAGTTGTTCAGAGCTCCATTCAGCCTGTCCTTGAACAGTGCCGGGGATGGGACATCCACAACGCCTCACCACCCTCAGAGTAGAGAATTTCTTCCTAATCTGTAATCTAAACCTACTGTATTTCAGTGTAGAACCATTCCCCCTTGTTCTGTCACTACATACTCTTGTTAAAATTCCCTCTCCATCTCTTCTGTACTGTTTTGTCAGTACCCCCCTCAGGTACTGGCAGGCAACAATAAGGTCACCCTGCAACCTTCTCTTCTCTGAATAATCCAAATNGCTGCTTTGGATGCAGCCCAGGACACGTTTGGCTTTCTGGGCTGGGAGTGCCCATGGCTGGGTCATGTCCAGCCTCTCACCCACCAGCACCCCCAAGTCCTTCCTGCAGGGCTGCTCTCCATATGTTCATCCCCAGCCTGTGCTGATACCAGGGGTTGTCACAGCCCTGGTGCAGCACCGTGAACGTGATCATGTTAAAAATCATGAGATTCATGAGGGCAAATTTCTCAGGCTTGTCCAGATGTCGTTGGATGGCACCCTGTCCTTCAGGTATGCCATGAATTACAGTTTTTGTGATACCTTTCTTGTCAGAACAAAAGGTTATTCAAATTTTACTTCCCTGAAATAGAAACCACATCCACCATCTTTTTGTTAGCTTTTCTGAATTAAGGAAAACCCAAGGAAGATGTAAACTAAACATAATGAGATGAAACAAGGTCCAGCATTTAGTTTTCATTATTAACTCTCTGGGATGGAAGTTTTGTTAGAAAAGCAAAGTACTTTTGGAAATAGAATTATGAGGGACAACCACTGAATAAGCAGTGAAGAGATTTAGATTTTTTAACTGATTTGGGAAGTTTTTAACTTTGTTTTATTATTGGTGAGACAATAAAAATCAGCAAGCAAATAGTAAATACTAGGTAGCAAAACTTTCCAACAGTATCCATGTTTCAGAAAGACATGAGCAAGCTAAGTAGAGATGCTGACACGTGTTAGCATTGCCAAAGACATCCAACAGGTATGGCCAGAGGCTCCTCCCTAGAAGCTCATTATGTGCTCCTGATCAAACCTGTAGCCCTTGCAGCTGCATTCTAGAATGGAGGAGATAAATTCAGGGTTAAAGCTATCTGGGGAGGAGCACAGGAGGTTTTCCAGCTCGTATTTCAGTAACCTTCATTAAAAGTTTATTCTCTAACAGGTGCTGGATTATTTTATTTCTGAACTCCCAAATTAAGTGTGCTATCAACACACATATCCACAGCTGCTTCAGTCTTGTCAGACATTAATACCTCAGCCTGCCTGCCTGGAATGCAAGAAGAGAAGTTTCCTTCACCCAAGGCACTCACAAACACTCACCTGCTTTGCAGTATGCCAGACACCTGGGGACAGAGGAAGCCCTGCCGTGAATGTCATAGCTTCCTTATACATCGTACATAATAGACCCTACATGTACCCCACACTCACACGTAGGGAGGGTTGTGTGTGACAGCCCCAAAACCTGGTATAGGTCTGTGCTAGGGCAAGAGTCATTTCCTTAGCACTTCTGCTCCCAGCATAGAAAGACAGAGTACAGATGCTCTAGGGAGAGGAGAGTCCTTTTGCAACTTTTCCAATGGTAAACCAGTATCTATCTTGCACACATAGAAGAAAGGCTAGCATTTAAGATGACACTTCTGCATTGTATGCAATAGCTTACTATTTAAATATACAGCATCCTGGAACAGCTTACTTCCTCAGTCTTTCAAAGCAACCTAAGATGGAACATGCTATTATACAGCTAAAAGAACAATCAGGAGTATACCAGAGAGACTAAGGCAGACTGCTCTTTTCATGACAAGACATTATTACAGAACACTAAAACCTGGGCTTGAGAGTAGCATGAAAAAAGCACAGAAGCAAAACTACTTTCCTGTGTATGCTTCTTCCATCATGTTTCTAAGCTGGAAGCTAAATGCCTAACATAACTTAGGTCAGAGTGCTCCTGAAGGCTAGTGGAAGATGAAAGGGAGTATGTGGAGAGGTCAGCAGACTCTGACAAAGCCATCTTGTTTTGTCACCAGTCTTCCCTTTCAATGGTGAGGTTTTGTTTTCAAGTGTTCTAAATCTGACTTTGGCTTTTCTTGTCCTTCTTGCCCTTTTTTTTTTTTTTCTTTTTTTTTTTTTTTTCCCCTGCTTCCACAGTCTTTGTTTACAGGCAAGGAAATGTAGGGCCTAGCCTCCTCCTCTGTATGTCTTCCTGCTGAATTGTTTGAGTTGGTGACTCAGGGCAATTTGCCTCCATGGATCTGCAAACTTCTCTGCTCAAAGCACAAGAATCACATGTGGTCTAAGGAGACAAAGTTCTACAAGTTCAGAAATATCTAATAGACCACTTTACACCAGTTTTCTGTCTGTGTTTAAACCCATGCGTTTATACTTTACAGATGTCTTTGTGATGGAGTAAATAATGGGTGGATTCCTGCTCCTACAGTCAAGAACTAAGCGTGCATGGTTCGGATCATAGCTCCCATGAAGTCAACTTCCAGCAATAATAGACTGTGTCTCAGACTTGCACAGGATGTGCCAAGGACTCAGCCTGGAATGCTGAACATATCCCAACTGGATTAGCTTCTTGCAGAAGAGACTTGTTACATCTTTGAATACCAGCAATGGGGATATGGGCCCTCTTTAATTCCCTGGCCTGTCAGAGACTTCTGTGTAGAAAAAGCTTAAGTTAGATAATTTGGGCTGTAATGCTTCTAAAAGTGCATACCAGTGCATGAACACTTGTATATTTCATCAGTATAAGGCCAACTGCATTGGCTTCTTGTAGGTACTTACACTAAAACCAACACTGTGAAATAGCCACAGTTAAGTTTCTGCTAGCACAGCTCTCTCAGCCCCTGCACATCCGCTTGAGAGCAGCAGTCTACAGGGCCCCACTGACAGCAGATAAAGGACAGAGCTCAAAACAGTTGCCTGTGCCATCCATACTGCTTAAATTCTAACTAACACAGAATGACCCAGACCTTGTGCTCTTGACGGCTGTCAAATCCCAGCTGCCTCATAGGAGAAAAGTAAATGTGGTGTGTAAGTGAGACATTGGTTGTGGGTGTTTCAAATATGGCCCAAGCTTTTCTCCAGTGACTGCTTCCAGCATCACTAAATCTCTGGGAGCCCTCTGCAACACAGGTGCATACAGGATGCATTCATACTTTGTAGTAAGAACAACCTCCAGACATTCATCCATGCCCTTCCCTTTCCCTTGGGAGTACTGTAGGGAAATGAGAGTTGTTAGTTCTTCAGGTACCATGAAAGCCAATCAGCAGAGTGCCACAAACAGGAAGTCTCACTGAAAGAAAGGCACCAATTATTAAAGAAAATTTACATTATCATTTCTTTATGCTGTCTTTGGGGCTGAATGTGATACATAGTACAAATGAATGGTGGAGAGTAAAGGTTCTTCTTGGATTCACCTTTCCTAAATAGTTCTATAAATGATGCTCTTTCAAATGTCTCTGAAAAAATGCAGAATGGGGAAGGTAAGGTGAAGCCAAACAAAATTTTTATCACAGATTATGGTCAACAGGAAAATGCAGGCAATGTCAGCCACAAATAGAAAAGGCATCTGCCACTCTACAAACAGCCAAGTTTACCCTTAACAGACAAAATTCATGGAGCTCATGACATCCAGATGGTCCTAGCAGATGATCTTTGCTGGAAGGCACTAAAGAAAAAAAAATACAGAAGTCCCTGGCATGTTGTTCTAGAAGAAATGTCCTTTCTGCCCCATTGGAAACAGCTGGATTAACCTTGCATATTTAGGCAAGGAGCACAGCAGGAGGATTCATTCCTGTGGACTCACATCAATCTTCATGATGCCAGCTCTGACATTTGGGGGGTTTTTTTGTTGATTTTATAAAAGAAATAATATTGTTTCTGTGTTTAAGACCCTCACTTCCCTCCAAGGTGCCGCATGAAGTATTTGCATGAAGTTTGAAAAGGGGCTGTAGTTCTAGTTAATAAGCCGAAATTCCAGTGTGGTTCCAGGGCCAGTGAACTAAGTGTGCAGAGCTGGTCTTGTGCAATGGGGAGGATGAGATGACTCCTGAAACCCTAGGCTGTAACTTGGACCAGGAGTGCTGGCCTGTCTGGGGCATTTCTGCAGGAGCACCTCCTCTCTGTGTTATGCCACATAGACATAATAGAAATACAAGTGCTTTTACAAAGCAGGCCAGCACCAGCAGGGATTAGATGAGTCACTGCCTTGTCTTGGGTACTGCATGTTTCCTTGGGTGATGAGTCTTTTACGAGGGCAGTGTGGCTCTTCATCAGACAAGGACACAGAACCTAGAAGGCAAGAGGTAGAGAATCAGTATGAATATGATTAATATAGTCAAGGAGCAATGCTGAAGTGGAACACTTCTATCTGGTAGAAGACAGTAAGCAGCAAATTAGTGCACTGTTTTGTGCAAAGTGGTACTGTCTGTGTCTCTAGAGCTGCTGTAATAGGCTGTCTGGTTTTATACCACTCTTGCAGGAGCACTAACTGCATGATACATCCATTTTTACATCCTGTCTTTAATACTTTTTATGCTCTGTGTACCTTGACTGCCATGATATTCCTTCTGAAAGCCTTTATCATTTGCTGTTCTCCTCTTCTGTCAAATCTGATCCTTTCTGCTCTCTCCATAAGGAGGTGCTTTACTGGACCTTCCCATTATTTAGCTCCTCTCTGAGGGAAGCCTTCAGTGCAACAATGATCCTCATTTCTATCCCCAGATTTGTTGCACATTCCTGATCATGGAAAAGCCCCAACGAGGCAAGTGCTTTTAATAAATCTTAACTTGCAAAAGCAGTGTATGTTGATGACATTACAGGACTGAGCTCCTGAAAAATAGAAGCATGATAAACCTCCATAACCTCTCTACAATCCCAAAATCCCAAATGGCTTTTTCTCTCTTTGGAAGTGGGTGTAGAAAGATAATTATATATTGGAAATATATTCCTCCTTTCCGGAACACGACCAAAGGTAATTAAGAGATCAGCTGTAGCCTAAAACCTGGAGTTCCCTCCCCTGTTTGTTTTCATCTTTCTTGCTTCTTATCACTTAACTGCAAGCACTCAAAGAGTCAGTCTTTTTGAATTTTGATTTGTACATCAAATTCCGGTCAACCTGAGTATGATGAAAGAGCTCCCCCTTGATAAGCAGGTATGATAACCAGACAGACTTCTGTAAGACTGACCAAGTGCTCTGAAAAATGTTAGATGAGAAGAAATACTTAGAAGAGAAGCTCATATTACATAATCATTACATATTTTTTAATTGATCCCGTGCACTTGCTTTAGAAATGCTCTAATGGCATTCAAATGTGTCAGGAAAAGCTGCAGAAGTGCAAGCTCTTTGAGTAATCAGGAGGTCTACTATGACCATTACTTGTGAGACCTATGGAACAACTTTAGACATATAAACCAACCAGGAGTTGCTAATAGCAGAGTTGCCAGTATGGGTCACATTCAACATATCTATCACTACCTTTTTTCGCACTATCTAGGGGCAGATGCTGCAAAGCCTTGTTCTACCACTTTTAGACAGGCTGAGAAGAACTTCTCCAACCTTGCTTGCAGGCAAGAAAGGATTGACTGGGGTGGAAAATTGGGCCTATGTTATTTCTTGGTGTCCCCTCCCCATCCCTGCTCTCTTTATCCCCCTCTGCTTTACATCTTAACAAGTTTCTGGTCTTGGACAAAATCTCCTTAGTCAATGTATCATTCAGAGGAAATACAGGTATGATACAGAAGCAGGACACTTCACCGTTCTTAGAAGACCTTTACATTTTACGTCAGTAACTCTTAAACCTGCATCACATCAGAGTACAAGGTAGGATACACAGTCACATATTTCTCGACTTTCAGAGGAATTGAACTATGAAAACAGAAGGCAGAAGGCTGTTGAAGTTCTTTAGCCCTAGCAGTGGTGCATGTTTCCTCAAGAATCCCTCTGCTTCATTCTGCAGGGATGCTTAGGGTCATTTGGAGCATACCAGTCAGAGTCTGTGGCCATGTCAGATACACCATCAGTGCCTGCCATCTCCTGTGATCAGTGAACATCAGTGCCTGCCATCTCCTGTGATCAGCTTCTAGAAATGGGAAATGGCCCTCAACTAGGGACACTAGGCTTGAAGGAAAAAATTACCATCTGAGTGTGGTTTGAAAAAGTTAATGGTTATTAATCCTTTCTGATCAATTTCCAAGACCAAAGTATCCACTTGGAAAGATTAGAAGTTTTTCAGTTATCACACCCTCTTCTCCCATGACCAGACCACAAGACTTAAACTCTTATTTACATTTGTCCCCTGCATCCTGCTTACATAGGATACAGAAGTTTTGCAGTGTGAATCTTTTGTGATCTAACATATGTTAAGTTTACAAAAACCTCTACACAAATGGTGCATTGGAAAAATCTTGAAGTCCTTGGTTGTGAATGAAAGAAGATTATGAATACCCAGAGCAGTGTCACTGATTCAAAAGGTCAAGGCTGTCTTGTCCTATGATCTCCTAGGACCACATGTTTATTCTAATGTGACCTGCCTGCATTTCTTCAGAGCTCCCTATGTCAAGTTTTGCAGGGACTTCCTAACATGCAGAGAGTAGGGCATGAGACATGCAAGGCAAGTGTCACAACACTGAACAAAACTATGGTTTGGGGGAAAAACTAAATGAAAAATGCATTCTGGCAGAAATTTTGAAGCAAATTTTGAAACAAATTTTGCTAGACAGGGAAACCTAGTGGACATTATGGAACAAGAGGGTAACATAAAGGTCTGAGCCATGGCATTGAATACAACAGGCTTTTGATCCAAGCTCAATTTTACCTGCAGCAATGTACACAGAAAGGATAGTTGTCTGAGGGTGAGCAAAATTGAAACAAACTTACCCTTTAGCATCCTGCATATGACAGAGAAAACAGCTGAGGATAAACCTAGATAAAGCAAAAAATAATAATCAGCAAATTAAGCTGATGCAGCTGAGTAAAACCAGAAAAAACTGGAGAGTAAGACATGGAAAATAAATGAGCTGCTGCAGGGGTTGTTGTGTTTTCCTTTGCAGGATTGACATGCAGCTGGGTACATCAAGATCAAAGAGAATATTCTGATAATTTTAGCAAGTGTTCAATACCGTGAATGTTGGAAACAATGACAAGGACTCTACTTTTGGAGGCACAGACAGGTACAGACGGTCACGTCTGCTTCACTTGTGTGCCTAATGCTGGCTGCAGGCCAGAGCCATTTAAATGCATTAGCTCAGAGCTGTACATATGCTGAATGAGACTATTCAGTTCCTGGAAGAGAGCTGGTTTGTGTCTTGCCATCAGCAAGGGCAGACATAGCAAAGATGTATCTGCCTACACCATTTGTGTAGGTGCAGCTGAAAACAGCATTGAGGCCCTTGAAGAGAATTTATGGCGCTTGATTTTACAAATAGATTTTTTTATACAGATGGATTATTTTTTTTTTACTTTTTCCAACTGTTTCTGTCACAATTAAGTCTCCTCAGGCAACTCTTGGTTCTGACAGAGAATATGATAATTTAGTCCAGTCAAGAGTAGCCACAAAAATTTGGCACAAACATAACTGTGTTACAGTGCCTACCAAAGCTATGCAATAAATTTGTATCTCCTTGGAACTCAAATGTCCTGGGTATTGTGGTGATAATAGCTACATCAATTTAGAAAAAAGCAGTCAGTGCACATATTTGAACAAGACTAAGGCTTGCTGAGCAGAAAGAGAATCAACTAAGAGACAGCAAAAGAAAGAAATGTTAAATGGCATACTGTATAAATGGAATGTATTTGCCCTAGGTAAAAAATGTATCCATATGAAGGAAGTACTTTATCTAACCTCCCTTCAAACCATCTCTTACTCTTTGTACATTTTCAACAGCAAAGAAATAAGGAAAAAAACAAGGCAAGGTTTATGGGGGGAAAAGAATAGTAATATCTGTTACTAGAGCAACTGACAAAGTAGGAAAAATAGATAAGCTTTCAAGCATACTAGGATTTTTTAACATCTGCATTATTTTATTTCCTGAAATAAATCTATATGGTAACAGAGTTTATTTCAAGGCTGGTAGCACGAAGATAGATAAAATTATGCTATGACATTTTGTCTGAAGTACCACCCTCTATAGACAAAAATCTCAGACCTCACAGGGAAAGTTTTGCAGGAGTTTTGCAGGTCAACCTTTATNTGGAAAAGAACAAAACCTACACAGCCCTCAAAGTTGTCAGTGGGTTTCTATTAAATAAGACAGCCTGAAATCTATCCATTTTCCTCCTGCAGAGGAAATTTATAAGACAAATGAGCACAAGCTACTCCAGTTGAAGATCTCAGAGGATATATTCTGTCCTGACTTGCATGATGATCACCTCTGAAAAAGTATTCCGTTACTTCCCAAGGATATTCATTACGCTTTCTCCAGACTGAACTGAAACCATAAAGGGTAGAGATGCAGAGATAAAGAATGAGACCACCCTACCATATCCAGGTATGGTAAGAATTTAGCCATTACCATTCCTAATAGAAATAAACAGTGTCCTATTTCAGAGAGTCAAATTGCAGGAATGGGTCTGGCAAAATAGCTGTGGCATGTAACATGTCCAGAAACTTATACAACCCAAAAGAAAAGGCCCATTGAAATGGGCCTGCATAAAGGAAAAATGCCTACTGTTTACTTTTGGCAGCTGGTAGCTGCAGTTGCCAGACTTCTGAAAGTTCTTGGTGAGACACCTGCCACCCCTGTAGGACTGGTAGCTGTGCTTCAGTGCACTGGGCTGGGATTCTCTTGGGCAGCAGCAGTGGGTTTAGATCTTGCAGCCTAGATTGATGGGGTCAAAGAGGTTTCTGCTCTTGGGCGATGGTGTAGGATAGATAGGCATTCATACTGCAAGGAAAAGATACAACTGTTATTGAATGGTGTGAAAAAAATACTAGCTTTCTGCTACTATCACGATAGCAGCTTTGTCCCAGAATGAAAATTATGGATAAGGAGAGTAATCTGCCCTGCAGTGCCTGAAGTGATTTCTCACAGTGTCCTGGTAGCATCAAGTGTTTTTCTGTTCCATTCACAGCCTTCACAATCAAATCCACTGCTGCAGCATGCTCTTCAAAGTACCTAGAAAGTTGTTGCGGCTTTTAAAATAACCAGTATAGAGTGGTCACTGCCTCAGTACTGTCTGTGTGAAAGAGAATGCCTCCAGCATGATGATGGGCAAAAGTCAAGCTTAGATTTGAAGCTTAGGTTTGAAAGACAAGCTTAGGTATGAATCCTGGGCTTCATATCTGGGTGCTTACCTACAAGTGGTGTCAGTTCATTTTGGGATGGCTAAATGATTGGCAAAGGCAATGCTAGATCTCTGTGGCAGAGCAGGCATTCTTTCCTCAATATCTGATCTCCTGGGCTAGCTACCTTCCCAATGTTCATTTTTTAACAAAACCTGAGAAAGTTTACTGTCACTGTGTATTTTGACCACAGTCTCTACTTGACTTTTATTGAAGACTTTCATTATTCAGCTGTACCCTAGGAATAAGGTGTTATATGACCTGGTGAACCTCTGTAGAAGTCACATTCATATGGAACTGTTCATTTGAAAACATGAGTTTGCTTCTTGTGTCTGCAACTCTGCCACCCAAATATCATATAATCACGGAACCACAAAATTGTGTTGAAAGAGATCTTAAAGATCACCTAATTTCAACTATACTGCTACAAGAAGGGACACCTTCTGCTATGCCAGCTTTCTCAAAATCACTGGCCTTGAACACTGCCAGAGATGACACATCCACAGATTCCCTGGGAACCCATTACAGTGCCTCACCTCCCCCACAGTAAAGGATTTTTTCCTAATACGTAGTCTTAACCTACACTCTTTCAGTTTGAAGCTATTCTCCCTTGTAAAAACTCCTTTTCCTGTTTTCCTGTTGGCCCACTTGACATACCAGAAAGCTGCACTAAAGTGTCCCTGGACCCTTCTGTTCACCAGACTGAACAGCCCCAGCCCTCTCAGTCTGTCTTTGTAGAGAGAAGATGTGTTCCATCCCTCTGATCATCTTCAGGGTCTTCTCCAGACTCACTCCAGCAGTTCCATGTCCTTCCTGTGCTGGGACCCCAGTGCTGGATGCAGGGTTCCAGGTGGGGTCTCAGCAGAGCAGAGCAGAGCAGAGGGACAGAATCCCCTCCCTCCCCTGCTGCCCACGCTGCTTTGGATGCAGCCCAGGACACGTTTGGCTTTCTGGGCTGGGAGTGCCCATGGCTGGGTCATGTCCAGCCTCTCACCCACCAGCACCCCCAAGGCCTTCTCCCCAGGGTTGGTCTCAATTTATTCATCCCCCAGCCTGCAACATGAAAATGTGAAACACGGATTATCTCCGTCTTCAAAGGAAACTGTGGTGACAATAAGTGTTCTGGTCAAGTTGTCAGAGGAAGCTTGGGGTCAAGTAGGAGCTTCAACCATCTATATCATGGATAGACTTTTATCAAAGTGTTTGCCTTCTTAAGGTCTGTGATGTGAAAGACTGAACTGTTTGTGTGTTGTTTTGGGTTTTTTTCTGAATACCTAAAGGCATTATGTACATGACTCTTTCAAAATGTTATTTTACATTGCAGTGTGTTTTCAGTAGTGTCTACTGTCAGCTACAGAAGCAACTGTCTGTCATTACCTATTCTGCGAAGCACTATTAGAATCAAAACTTAGGACATCTACAGAGGAAGGTTGTTTTGTTGTTTTGTTTTTTTTTTAATCTGTGTGCTATTTTAATTCATATGTTATTGCAAACATATAAGAAAATATACTTTTTTTATAAATATGCACATATGACAAATAATATGTTACTTGAAAATAGAGGAATAACTACTTGCAGAAGGATGTTTGTATTCTGTCATCCACATTATCTCATCTTTTGAGAAACAAACAAAATTATCATAATTGTTCATTCCTTTCATACCTTACTGTTTTCCATTACCATCACTGTCACTATTCACCTAAATGTTAATGTTCTTATCTGGTTTTGGCTCATTGTGAGCCTCCTCTGGTTGAAAAACAAAATCTACTCTTCAGAAGTTTTCAAATACCTCTGCCTGAAATGTCATTTTATGCTGCTCAACATCATGCAAATTATATTGGAGATCTTCTCATACAGTGGATTATGCAGGCTTGTCACAAGCAAGAGTGTCAGTGAGAGGCAAAGTTTTTTTAAGAACAAGAAGAAAATATTTATCTTGATAGGGGGATACAAAAAAAACCATTTGTTTAAGAAAAGCTTTGTCAGAAACATTTCTTAATGAAGCTAGTTTTGTACAAATGTAGTCCGAATAAAAATAAAGTAAAACAGTTTGGCATGTCTTCAACTTTTCACCATCCTTGATGAATATTATCACTGCTTGTATTTGTGTAATTCATGAATCATGGTCTAAGTGAATATCCTTGCCTGTTATTCATCATGTTTGCCTTCTGAATAAAACCAGTTTAAAATATCCTGGGACCTTTTCAATAGCATGATGTGTTCTCTTAAGAATGTGACATTAGAGTCAGCCAGAGTGCATCTTTTTTGTTTATTTTGCTTTTTGTGGTAATCAGGAGTTCTCTTCTTGCATGTTTGCTGTTTTGAGAGGACTGGCTGGCCCTGCTGCTCTTCCATTGAAGCAATTGCGAATGCTACAAGAAGCTTGCATTCCTTGAGGAATACCACGGCATTTCTAAAGAAGAGAGTCTTCCAGTAATGAAAGCTGGAGCTGATATAGATACAAAAACTGCAATTGTATGTCCTGGTTACAGAGAAAAGGGGGTGGAGCTTTTAGGGCTTTTAATTTCATACCACCTATATCGTTGGTGGGGACAAGGTTCCATTGGGAAGAGCCAAGTGCCAGAAATTCATCATCTTGCCTGGCTATCTCCAGAGAGAAGGTGTTGGGATCAGCTGGCAGCCCCAGCTCTCTCTCTGCCACCACCCTCCCTCCACTCCTTCAAGCCCAGCAGATCATGCGCACCCAGGGCTGAGTCAAGCTGGGCGAGCCCTGCTGAACACAGCCAAGCACACTGGTCCAGAAAAACAGCAGACAGCACAACATGGATGATCTAGTTCCCAAGGGGGTTGTTTTGTCCCAGTTCATTGTTGTTTGTTTTGGGTTTTTTCAGACTTGGGATCAAGGAAGCATTTTAAGCCATGAGAGCTCTTCTCAATGTACTGCCTTTGTCTGGAAACCACATGGGCAGCACTGCTTTTGGGAAGCCTTCTTTTCTTTTTGTTCCCCAGCGGTGAGTAACTTTTTGTGGGTCCCTCTCTCTTTTATGTACTTTTTGCCATTAATATGCACTGGCTATCACGAATTTAGTAAGTTGTTTTTCCAATTTATATTTTCTCCTCATTGTTCCTCCATTATTGGAATGGGTGGGACAAAAGTGTGGGGCTTGTTTGAAATTTACTTCCCTGCTAGTTGTTAAAACCAGCACACCATTGTAAGTGCTGTGAGGAAATTAAGGATAAATCCAGCACCACACTTTACACAAATACCATCTGTTAACACTGGGACATCTTCAAAACAACATTATTGTCAACCTCTCTGAACATACCATGGCTATCATTAGCAACTTTTAATTTAACTGATGGGCATGCTAAGATGCCAAGATGGAACTACCTCAAGAATGTCATTCTGGTTTGTCTTATTAAAAAGTTTAAATATCGAGTTTAACCCTGGTGACTTTTTTCCTTTCTTATCCCCTTATATGTCATAATGTCACTTGTTTTAATGAATTGGATGAAGGTTGCTGTCAATATGTCATGTTGTTAAAATCACCTTGTTGAAATACACAGTAAGGTTTGGCAGGCAAGGAATAATTCTGTTTTCTTGACCTGCAGGCATTTCCTAAAAGATCGTCAGGTAATCAGCCAGAAGAAAGCTGTTCTGAAATGAGGGACTACTAGGGGCTAACATGAGTAGATGCAATGCAAAAATATCAGAAGACAGAAACAAAACTTCCAAAGAGGGAAATGCAAGTTTAACCATCAAATTTCAAAGTTACACTTTAATGAATAAATTCTTTTCTTCCAAATGAGTTGCATTTCAGATTATTATGCAGTTTGTTGAGAGGAAAGTGTTGTCCTGCTCCTCTCATTTTTCTAATAGTCAGGGAAGTTGAGAAAGGTTTGAACTAAGTTGTCAAGGTTCTGACCACCCTTATTTCTGAGGCTTTGCTCTGCATTTTAAGGATTTCATCATACTGAACCATGATAGGCAAGAGGTGAAAAATCACAGTAGGGAAGATATTATCTCCAACAATACTTTACCCTTTTTCATTTGCAGCTGCCACCTTATTATTCAAGAAGCGATCATGCACAGCTGGAAGGGAAGGTACAGACCTCAAGGCTTACAGCTGCCATTTCCTGTGGCCTAGCACACTGAAGGTACATCTGCAAGCAGACAGAACAAACCTGAGAGCCCTCTTGAGCTGGGAATAGTACCTACAGACATGGTAACAAGGCAAACTAGGGGAAACACACTATGTGTACCTAGGGTTATCATAGGTACTGATATACTGCCAACTTCAATGTAACATTAAGAACAGTGATTTTTCTCCTATGCTTTACATTTCCCTGATAAGACACAGGTTGTGAAAGGAGTCCTGCTTCTTTTATGGCACAAATTATTCCTGGTGTACTGATTTTTAGAGGTGGTCAAACTCTCTTGATGGCATCAGCTTCGAATGGACACAACAGTTAGGTCTGTACACCTACCCGGGAGTCACTTCCCTTAGCCAACGGGTGAGAAATCAAGTTTGTGAGGTTTCCATGCCAGAGCTATGGTTTCAGGTGGTAAGGAGAGGACACAAGAGTAGGATAGAAATAGAGTGAGTCTAAAAATATAAAAATATTTTTGTAAAGGACTCTCCTCTTTTAAAAGATTACATCAAATCACAGAATCTTAGACTATGCTGAGTTGGAAGGGGCTATCAAGGATCACTGAGTCTAGCTCTGCACAGCATCATCCCCAAGAATCACATAGTGTGACCAAGAGTATTGTTCAAATGCTTCTTGTGCTCTGTCAGACCAACAGAACTTGAATTCTGTCAAGAACCCCCAGGGCCAACTTCCCTGTAGGGCCCATTACAGTGCCCAACCACCCCCTGGGTGAAGAAACTTTTTCTAACATCCAGCGTACACCTCCCCTGACCCAACTTAAAGCCATTGCCTTGGGTCCTGTCGCTGGTCACCACAGACAGGAGATCAGTGCCTGTCCCCCCTTTTCCCTTCACAAGGAAGTTGTAGACTGCAATGAGGTATCCTCTAAGTCTCCTCTTCTCCAGCCTGAACAGACAAGTGACCCCAGACACCCTTCATACAGCTTCCTCTTAAGGCTCTTCATAATCTTGGCTGCCTTCCTTNGAAAGCTTTATGAAATCCAAAAAGATCACATCAACTGGCTTCCCTTGATCAGCTGAGTGGGTCACCCTTCCTAGAGGGAAATTAAGTTTGAAAAGCAAGACACTGCTCTCATGAAGGCATGCTGGTTTTGACCAATGACTCTGTTGTCTTTCAGGTGTTTTTCAAAATCTACCAGTATAAACTCATTAATTTTACCAGGCACTGAAGAGAGACAGGCAGGCTTGTAGTTTCCAGTATCCTCTTTCTTGCCCTTCTTGAAAATTGTGACAACATTCGCCAGCTTCCAGTCAGCTAGGATTTCCACAGATTCCCAAGATCTTTCAAAAATCAGTGGGAGAGGTTTTGTCATGACATCAGTCAGGTCTTTGAGGACTTTAGGACCAATCACCTCAGGCCCTATAGATTAGTAGGGATCCAGCTGGAGCAGCAGATCCTGAACAATGTCAGGATCAACTGACAGTTGATCATTCTCACAGTCATAATCTTCCAGCTGAGACCCACTCCCTTGGTCTGTCATCTGTGTTGAAGACACAAAAAACACATTAAACACCTCTGCTTTGTCCGTGTCCCTGTTTGTGAGATGAACATCCTCCTCTTTTACAAGATCATGTGATTTTTTTTCACTGCCTTTTGTGATTAATGTATTTTTTAAAACTTTTTTTATTGTCCCCCACAGTTCTGGCCGGCTTCAAATCCGATTGAGTTTAGGCCACACGAAGGTTCTCCCTACAGAGATGAGCAGCATCTCTGTATTGTCCTCATGTCACCTGACCTTGCATCCACTGGGCCTACGTCTTCCTTTTTGCCTTATCCAAGACACTGGATCACTTTTTATTATGAAGAGAGTAATTTACAGTTCTAAATCTTAGTCTCAGGAACCTCAGCTTCTCCTGTTCGTGTTTTACACCAGCTTCCTCATGATAATTTTTTTTTTTTTTTTAATTAGAGGCAGCACCTGATTCTATTTACAATTTTTGACATTGACTTGCGCACTTTCAAGGAAATAATGGCCTATTTACTGACAGAAAGAGAGGCTTTTACACAATCAACATTTCTTCAATTAATATAAAAGTGTGCCTGAACTTCTAGTCCAGTTTCATTAGTATCATTAAAAAGGAACTTGCAAGTGTTATAGCTGCCATTTAAAGATGCTTAACTGGATATTTTTCTCTGTGCTGCTCTTGTGTTTGTCCCCTTGGGGCTTGGTACATGTGTGTGAGCATTTGTCTTTCCAAAAGAAAGAATTCAAAAATATAAACAACAGGGCCTAAGGTTATTTATGTTTAGAATAAAAGGGTTTGCGGCACAATTTCTACTTATGTAACTCAGCAGTGGGCAGGAGTTCAGCAATAAGATGAATTCCCAGTTATCTTGAAATCACTTGCTTTTTCAGGCAAGGTACCTTAGGTGGAATTGGACCTGAATCCAATAACCACACCATATGGTTTTCTCATAAAGATCTGTCAGTGTTGGATAATTAAACACATAAGGATGACACTGTTTTACCCACGATCTCATTAATCTGAATGGGAGCTCTGTATTTAAATATCCTTGAACCTCTAAACCTAGAACACCAGCCTCAATCATAGTATGTTGTTACAAGTGTTGAGTCATAGAGAGATGGCTGCATTTCGGTAAATCTTGCTCTCCAGGAGCTTGCAGGTCATATTTTCTAAATTTTAGACTCAATTACAGTTCCTCTGACAAAGTTCAGGTTCCATTCAATACCTGTAAAGCAAACAATATCTATGTGAAGCATGGGACTGTTTAGACATCATTTTTACAGTCCTTGAAGATGGCAGTTTGTCTTCCCTATAGTGTACAGGAGAAAGATGTCACTACAACAATTTTCTGGCGTAAGCTTAGCACCATCAGCCCACCTCCTATGCATCTCAGCAAACCCTAGGAAATACATAACTATCATCCCTTTGGATTAGGCAAAATATAGGAATTTTGCTTATTCTCTCTGGGAGACTGGACGACCATTTCTCAAAGTGAGAAAGAGCTGATCTCTCTCAGAGGGAGCACAGTTTCTGTTTGAGTTCCATTCTGTGGAGACTCAAATTCACCATTCCTTCCCACCTGGAAAAGAAGGTGATGGTGCATGATTACCATTTGAACACAGATGCCTGAAAGGGGGAGGTTAAGAAAAAACAGATGAACAGATGGACAGATGAACAGATGAAGCCAGGACTTCTCCTCCAGCAGCTTCAATGACACCATTCTCATTCTGACAACTTTTCTGGAGGCTGGCAGGAGGGGCTGGACCAAGTTCACCAGCAGTGCCATCAGGGTTTGGTAGCTGGCCTGCTGGAGTATATCTCCATACTTGTAGCATGACCCAGGACGTGCCCCACCTGGCCATGCAGGAATGACATGCCTTGAAATCCAGATATAACAACTCTAACAAGGATCTCTGAAGCTTTTTAGTGGAAACAGAGACAGAGCTGAGAAGCAGAGACCCTGGGATTCAGACAAACCTGTACTGCTGCAGGTCAACAAATTATATGCTACCTGAACTGTTGAAAAGGAACTCTGTGAACTTCTGGTGTGCACAAAAGTGGGATAAAATAAGCCAAATTATATCAAGTTTGCAGAGGGCATGCTTACCCCTTCACTAACCATGGCCTCGTGCTTCTTGCACCAGTCATCCACAGTTGAATCACCGACTTTAGCACTTAGGAGCACAGCTGTCTTCAGAAGGATTTGTCTGTGAGCTTTTGGGAAGTGCTCCTGACACTTCTTCTGGGTGCACAGTACATTCCTAGGTACAGGATAGCAGCGGATAACTTGGGAGAAGCAGGGATGCTTCTGGAATCTGCCCCTGTCAGTATGAAATATATGTGTGGAAGACCATCTGGGCTTAGAAGCAACCAGAAAGACAAAAACAAGCCAGACAAACCACAAAAGGGTAAGCTCTTGCACAGGTAAAGGAATGAAAACCACTGGATTGAAGACCAAAATTAATTCTGCAGATTTCAGATGTAATTCCTTAATATAATACAACAGTGAAACTGCCAGGAAATGCACTCATATTTTGGCAATGAACCAGTCTCTCACACAGTATTTCATATGCTGTCGGTACAGAAAGAACTACTCTGAGTCAAAGGGCTAGTTGCAAGCAAAACCTGACAAGAGAGCGAACAGGGTAGCAGTAAGCAGTAGAATTCTGGCTGCAAAAAGACAAGTTATGATATTCTCCTGTTTGCCCTCTTTCAACAGAAAGGAACTGAAGCTTTTAAGAGGAAAGAAGGACAACTGGTCTAAAAGTGATGGCAAAAAGCGTCTCCCCATACTGCGCTTCATTAATCTGTGGAATCAGCTGATGAAACATCTCTCTCAGGCAGGCCAGAAAGACAGATTAGATATCATAAGAAATCTGAAATAATTCTACATCGAATTAAAAAACCCCAAACCCCCACATATAATTACATGAAATTTCTTTTTATATTTAGTCATTGTTTACTGTAAGGCTTCTTGCACCTTTAGGCGAAGCAACATCTCTAGTCACAGTCAGACATGAAATTTTGGGCTAAAAATAATATTAATACCAGCAATTCAGTCTGATCTTAATCTGTTTCACTGAATTTATTCTCCAATACAAAAATTCTAAAAAAGTAAAAATACTACTCTCAATTTCCTCAGGGCTAAACATTTCTTCCTAAGAAAACAAACAAACATAGTCAGCTCAAGTCAGCATTACTGCAGTAGGTGCTTCTTCATTTATAGTCACCTTTAATTTCCTAGAAGAAGGGAAGAGAATGATACCTTAATGTTTCCTAAAAAGACATATGTAGTCCTAAAATAAGGATCTTAGGCTCAGCAACTACATAAAAAATTGAAGCCATTTAACTCAGTAAGTTTGAGCTTGCTATATCAGTACCAGTTCTAATCATGCTTGCAGAGGCCTTCAGTTAGCTGAACTGTCTAAATAAACAAGAAAAATTAGTATGATTACAAACCTAACATTAAATCACTCTTGGTTACCTATTGATATTAACAACTGCAGAGTTGTATCTTCTCAGCTGAGATGTTGAACTGAGTCAGCCAACTTCCATGTTCTTCACCTTTTGAACTCTGAATATGTCAGTTTATGACTGCATGTTTATTTAAATCATAAAGTAAGAAGCACATGGCTCAGCCAAAATATCATCTCAGGGCTTCATGTTTCAGAATTGCTTCTTTTCAATTAGCTCTGTCTAACAGGGGAATAATGTTTTCCTGTGATACATTGATAAACACCTCGATCATAAGACAGATTAATCTTCATCCTTAGAATGAGAAGATCATGGAAAAGTTGCATGCCTTGATCTGCTAGCTATTATCTTTTGAGGCAGCCTCAGCACACTTAGTTCTCCTTGTTACAAGGGCACACAGCAGGCTCATGTCCAATTTACTGTCCACCTGGACTCTGTTGGTGCTAAATCTGCTTGGTAAGCATGACATTTCA
>VZUA01009479.1:0-15189 GCA_013401035.1 Horornis vulcanius | reverse complement strand
CATAAAACTTTCTTCCTGAGGGTCCTCCTGTCAGTTTTGTCCCAGCTCTGTCTTGTGTCTGCCTGACTGTGGGGCTGAGCATGAGCTTGTGGAACTAAAGTGGCCAATGAAGTGTCACAGTCCCTGCCTTAACTGAGGCAGGTCCCTGCCTTGGCTTTGCATCCTGTCAAACACTGCCTGAGTCTCAAACTCTGTATGATGAATAACAAGGATGGTACTGAAACCAGCAAGAGGTCTCCACACTCCACCAGGGTGTCAGCAACCGAGCAAGACATCAAATGGGACTTGGAGCAGAGCAGGGGGGACAAGATGGACTTAATGTGAGGAGCTGATCTCACATCCTTGTAACAGCTGAACTTCAGTTTTTCACCATGTTGTACACAACTGGTCTGTCAGATCAACAAGGAGAGCCCACTATATCCTTTCAGCACCTTTGTTCTACATATTTTGCTGCTAATGGGGAGAGGAATTGAGGTGGGATTTTGTGGTGGCTCTGCAGGCTCAGAAATGCTGCATCTGCAGCAAAAAGCCCCTTCCATCCCCATATGGGGCTGTACCACAGTGCCAGCTGCAATCCACAGGCAATTAAAACTGCTTAGTAAGGCAGACAAATCACTTATTACATTTTCCACCCTCTCCTTTTCCATTTTTGTATCTGTTGAGCAGGCAAACACAGCTTTTGCAGAAGTCTTGAAAGGGAATTTTAAAAGCCATCCTGCCCTCCCATTTGTTTAAATGTGTTTGTAGTGAGATTCTGTCAGTGCTGGCAGACTCAGAGGATGAGAATCCTCCAGGGATTTCCCCTAAATGACACTTTCAAAGTCAGATCTGCATATGCACTGCATCAGACACCATTTAGAAAGTACGTGTAAGGTCCTGGTTAAAAGAATCACATTTGCTAATATTTCCCCTCTGTTTATTCTGGGTCAGTGTGCATTATAGAAGAGGCAGAGATGACCATGTTGCAGAGTTTGATGGGATAATGGCAAAGGGAGAACAGATGAGTTCAGAGAGATGGGAGATGCTGATGCAGTTTTGTAGGACAAGGTAGGATTTGCAGGGCATCATTCAAAATAATTGTGAAAAGTATAGCTGAAATGGTGGAAGCAGAACAAATCTGAATGTGCTTTTTTTTTTGTTGCAAAGCACTATTTTCAGCTAACATTGATTTGATTTGAAAGGGACTTTCAGTGGAGTGAAGAATAAATGAAATATGAACATTGTTTTCAGATTTCTCTGTGATACAGAGTGATGTAGAAATTAACCTTACCCTGTTCTAAGAAATACAGACTGTGGTGTCTAGTTAAGATGTCTAAACATGATAAGATTAAAGTTTTCACTGGATTATAACTTTACTAAACTTTAGCTCTTTCAAAGGAAGTTTTTCAGCCTGTAGTTGGTACAAACATGGTAATTTTATATTTGCTTATAAATATCAAAGCAAATTTTCAGCTCAGAGAATATAGTTATTCTTGGGAATAAATTTAGAGAAATGCAGGTAATTAATCCACATTATAGAAGTTGCTATGGATGTTTTGCCTAGAAGAAACTCCATGCTTTGGAGTGAAAGCTCCAAGTTTGACAGCAGGGATGCTCTCTAAGTGGTAAAAACTGAAAAATCTCAGTCACTTGAACATCACAGAGAGACAGGAGCCCCAGTGGCTCCCTTCCCAAGGGCTTCTGCCAGCACCCAGCAGAGCCTCTGGGTGCTGCATGCCCTGCTCTGGAGGATGATGGCAGAGACCTTTACTGACCAGGCTTTCCCTGTTCCTGCCCATCCCATTGGGATGCTGACACAGCCTGGGGAGTGTCTCCTGGGGCCCTTCATGTTCCCAGGGTGAGGGATGGACCTTGCTGGGCTGCTGTTGTAGGGAGCTCTGTGGAGTGCAGTGTTTAAAGTGTTAAATGAGAGATGGGGGTTAGATTTGGTGTAGGTGACAGACCTCAGTGTGAAAGAGAACCACTGACAAAGCCTGGGTCCAGGCCTTCTGCAGGGCTGGTTCTCCAGCAGGATGCACTGCATTTAGCTCATCATCATCCAGAGTGGCAAAATCTGAGCTCTAGAACTCCAATTCCCCTGCCTGAGATCTGCCCCCATCCTGAACTCTCCCTGACCCATGGAACTAGGACAGTTCCTCATCAGAAAGATTTAAAAATCCTTTGCTTTTAAAATCAGAGGAAGAGACACAGTGCTTCACTTCAAACTCATTTCCAGGGGCAAGGTCTCCAAAGGCCAGAGATTCTCTGCCCGGTGCCATTTGATTTCCTCCTGCATTAGCATTACACACTGGGATTTGGGCTGATGCTTTTCCAAGATGCCAGCCTTGGTTGGTGCTGTTTTGCCTGGTTTTGGGATGCAGGCTGGGAAGCCAGGGGCAGTGGGGAACCAGCCCCAGCTCTTCTCTGCCAACCAGGCAGCAGTGACTCTGGGGAGGAGTTGAAGCAGATTGAAGTGGTGTTGAAAACCACCAGAGCAAGGTTTGATGGAGCTCATTTATTGTGACCTCCAGTTAGTAACCCCAGCTGACCTCAGGGGTGTTTTGAGGTTGCATTCATTAGTGCCTGTAAGAAATTAAGATGCTTCAGTGCTACAGCTGTGGAAAAGTACAGGATGAAATTTGTGCAGGATTTAGATGCATCGAGTAATATGTGTAGACTGATGAAGAACAGAAGCCTGTTTTCCAGTGGATTTGTGCATTTTTCTCCCTCCATCCTCCTCCTCTGTCTGCACTACAAACACCAGCCTGTGTGTGACATTCCTGGGGGCTGAAAGTGGCCTTCTTGGCTGGCCTGTCCTGCCAGAGATGGTGAAACCCTTGGGGACCCTCTGTCTCCTCTCACCAGATTTGTGTCTCTCTGATTTTCATGACACTTGTGGGAACGTAATTTTTTGAAAAGCATTGTCACAGTTTGGTGGAAGCTGTGATGTGGTCCTTACCCACTGATGGAGAGACAGTGTAACCACACTCAGGTGTCATTTCTTTTTTAGTAACCTGGATAAATATCCTCCTCACCACCAAGGAGTAAAATCCATCCTTGTCAGGGATGCCTCAGGGAGCCCTGCATCTTCTTCCTTGCAGGCAGGCAAGGATGGAAGAGTGTTACTTTGATGTATATTTAATGTAACATATACAACAAGGGTAAGCAGGAAAATTGTAATTTTTTAATGTCCTTAATTACATTTTTAGTTTCACATTCTCTTGCTCATTCTTAGCATCACTTTGTGGTCAGCTGATACCACCACAGTGCTGGTGCCCATTCAACAGTCATGCAGACGATGTGGGATTGGGCCCAGTGACTTAAAGTAATTTTGCTCCTGATGTAAGCAGGAGCAGAATAGAGCTGGGAAAGTTTATAAATAACAAGAGCTGGGTTTGATTAAATCTATAGTATTTTTTTCCGGCATTCACCTTACATATATTAAGACATTTCCATAAATAAAAAGAAAACTTAATAAGCTTCAGAAAGGTTAGACTGTTTCCACTGGATTTTATGCCTGTTGCATAAATCCTACCCAAGTAATTCCATACTTTGTGTGGACGTAATTTTTTTTACCGTACAAACTCCATTAACACATTCATGCCATATGTGCCATATATTAAAACTAGCAGCCTCCTGCACTCCCAGTAAATCACAAGCATCCAGTCCTGCTTCCCAGTTCCATCAGCATGGATCTGCTTGGGCAGTGTGGTGGTGAGAGAGGCTGTATGGAGCCTCAGGGCTGCAAAACCAGCCTGTCTGGGCTGCATCCCTGGCTGTAGAGAGGCTCTTCCATGATAAAAGATGATATCCTTGCTGTGATAGCCCATGATAAAGAGGATAATGCCCACTGCATGCTCANACCCCCCTGCCTGAGTGCCCCCTCCACCTGTGCCCTCACACACAGAACAGGCTCAACAGGGACATTTTGGAATTGGGATGGACCCACAGGCACGTTCTTGAAGGTTGCACCTGCCACAGTGACCTCGTGGCTGCATCAAAGCTCTTCAAGGAGAGAAACCTTGGATGCACACGAGCCTTCACCATCCCTGTGAAATCCTTCCCTATGCACAGGGTGCCCAGAGCAGCTGTGGCTGCCCCTGGATCCCTGGAAGTGCCCAAGGGCAGGCTGGACACTGGGGCTGGAGCAGCCTGGGACAGTGGGAGGTGTCCCTGCCATGGCAGGGGTGGGATGAGGTAGTCTGTGAGGTCCTTTCCAACCCAAACCAATCTGGAATTCTGAATATATGTTCAAACTCCCATTGAAACACAATATCTGCCTGCGAGGATGCTGTGTGGACACTCCCAGGTGCTCCACAGAAAACCTGGTCTCAAGCAGCTTGTCCAAAGGTGTGCAGGGCCCGAGCCAGGACCACAGGAGCATCCCTCCCCTTCTGTCTCCCGTGCCTGATCCATCCCCAGCGGGGCGCAGGGCGCTGTTCTCACACCAGTTAATCTTTACAGGATGCAAATAACCGCTAATGGAGCAGAAGCTGCCCCGGCACGACCCTGCCGGCAGCATCCTGAAATACCTGCTGTCTGCCGCACCCCGCGGCATCCCGGGCTGTATTTATAGCCCTCCTGCGCGCCGGGGAGGGGTGGCACAGGTCCCAAAAGGCCAGCAGCGAGGCGTGCTCGCCTCCCAGATGGATTCCTGCGCGATGGTCGTGCCGGGACTCCTCGGCCGCGGGACCCCTGCTCGGTGCCGTGCCAGGACAAGGTGGGGACGGCCCTGGGGCTGCAGTGACCCGTTAATGTCACCCACAGGGCTGGGAATAGAGCCCCGGGCTAGATCCAATAAAGGACTTAGGAACCTAAACTCCACTGCAAACCACAACCCATTCGGCCACCCGTTAACCCCAGCAGCTCCTGCCCCACCCCCAGCTGCAAGAGGAGGTTTCCAGGTTTTTCAGGGCCTCAGGAAAGCTGCTCAGAAGCATCCCTGAGCCTCCCAGCCGCTGATCCTGGCTCTGGGAGCTGCCCTAACACGATGGTAGTACCCAGAGATGGGGGGAGGGAAAGCACAAGAAAGTATCAAATACATTTTGGGTTGGTTCTTTTGGTTTGGTTTTTGTTTTGGTTTTTTGTTCTTTTGGGGGTTTTTTGGTGTTTTTTTGGTGTTTTTTGGTTTTTTTGGGGTTTTTTTTGGTTTGTTTGGTTGGTTGGTTGGTTTTGTTGTTGTTTTGTTGTTGTTGTTGTTGTTGTTGTTGTTGTTGTTTTGGTTTGTTTTTTGGTTTTTGTTTTTTTTTTAAATGTAGTATTCCAGTGGTTTGAACCCTGTTGTGAAATCAGAGGCACAGGTTCAACTTCGTCTTTGATGTGGCAGTGCCAGCATCACATTTTCCACCTCCCAAAAGACCCTCTCCTCTCCTCTCCTCTCCTCTCACTAATAACCTGGCATGCAAAGAATTGCTTTAATTTCCAGATGTTCTGAATATCCTGAGAATTTGTAAAAGAAAATTATCCTCTTTATCCTAATCAAAAGTAATTAAAAGTACATTTAAATAGAGCAGAGATCTGTGCTTAATTCCAAATGTTTTGCACGTATAAACAAGAGGAGTTGTTACTAACTCTTCAGCTCCAGAAGCAACAGCAGAGCCCACGTTTTGCTGTCACAGGTGCTTTGCAAACACACAGTCACAGACTTTCTGGCTGGAATACTTTACTTTGGTAATGGCCTATGCAGATCAAAACTCCATAAAATAAGATGAAGTTTCATTGCTTGCCACAACCAGTGCCATGATTTAGAACTTCTAAAAATTGGTTTACTCTGCACAACAGGAGCGGTGCAAAATGCCACATTCTCAGTTACTTTGCCTTGCAGCCTTGGAGTTGATGCACTTTACTTATTCATTTCACATAACTATATCCTTGCCATTTTTCCTTCCTTTGGACAGATCTCTTGGCTTTCAGACAATTCCTGCAGACCCTGCAGCAGTTGTGTCACCATAAGAAGTGTCACTCAGACTGGGAGCAGTCAGGTTTGAAAACCAAGAGCTGCCTGACTTGCATCTGAGGTGGAGCAGGCAGTGAGTGAGCAGACAGCAAGAGGGATGCAGACAGACAAAGTCTTTTAGACTTGACTTAAACAAGGTTTAATGCAGTTAAAACCAAGCCTTACACGTGGCTTTTGATAATGATGGTAATAACTACACTTTTGGGACTTCTAGAAAGAAGTGGTCACCTCATTTCAATAAAACACTTGTGCAGAATGAATGGTCTCATTTTCTCAGATGCAAAGTGTGATAAGGAAGGAGTTGGCATATCCTTTTGGGATTAAAAAAAAAATAATTAAGTTGTTAATTTCTTGGGACAGGATCCATCTTTCATTTCTGATTTTGCCTAGCACTCTGCACAAAAGGTGCCAATGCATAACAAGCTTCCTGGCAGCTACCAAGCCATGCAATGCTCATGTGATATAGGGATAAATGACAGCCAGCACATGCATCTGGGCTGGTACTACTTAGATCAGAAGTAAAGGCGCTGATGATGGGATAGGGAACACTTATTAAACTTACAAGAACATGATGACAGCTGGCAGGCTGAAGGAGAGGCTGAGAAGTCCAAATAATAGTGGTAAATCATGAATTGCATGAGTAGATCAGAATGTCATTCCGATCAGAAAAGTTGTGAACCATCACAGAAAGTACAGGGAGAGCAGTGGGAATGAACAGAACTCTAGGAAAAACAAAAAGTGATGAAAAAAGGTGGAATAGACTGAGCATCTAGACTGTGGACTGGCCAGGGAAGAGAAGAGGCAACAGTGTCAAGTGTGTGAAAGGCAGTCACAAAAAGGGAGGGAATCACCTGCTTTCTCTGTCTGTGGTGGATAAGACAAGGAATTGGAGGCTTAAATTGTAGCAGAGAAATTAAGGTCAGATCCTATGAAAGTTTGGTTTTTTTTTGTGTATGGTAGAGATTATGAAGCATTGCAACAGACTTCTTGAGGAGGTTAAGATGTTTCTATCCCTGGAGAGATTTCCATGTGTTAAACATCGATCATACCCAAAGGCAGGGAAAGTGGTGGAGTACCCACCTTCTGGAGATGCCATTGACCTTCTGCTGCTGGGAATTACATGAAGCTGACCTTGCAAACAAGGAAGTGAAAGAAAAAAATTTTAAAAAAATCAGGTTTAGATCTGAGGTGTGGCAGATTTCTTTCGTGTATGTACCCAGAGAGACAGTAGTGTCTCAGAAGCCACCTGAACCTGGGAGTCTGCTTTCAAGGTGGCTTGGTTCTGTATTCTAGGAATTCTTGGATTTTCAGAGAAATTAGTGTCTGTTGTCACTGTTTGAGGTCACCATTGAGGACCCATTCTCAGAACAGTATTTTGGGTGTCATGTGGAATCAGATCCATAACAGTAAAATTCATATTGAAGGCAATATGTGGCCACACATCTGTGGTGTTACCTTTTCTGTCTAGCAGGAACTAAAACAGATGGATTTAATATTTACTCCATCTACATCTTAGTTTACAGAGAGTTACACGAGTCAGCGGGCCTCAGGCCTAGCACACAGGTGGACACTTCTGGCTCACAGAAGTCCATTAACTCACACCAGGCTTTTATTCCACACCACATGAGGCGTGGAGAAGGGCTTGCAACCCTGCTGCCCTTGGAGGAAGGTGACCAGCCGTTCCTTCTGTCATTGCCTCTCCTTCTCCTGTGTCCCTGTGGTCTGCAATTGGCCCTGGTTGCTCAGGAAGAGATGGCTGGAGGTGAGCACTTCGGGAGGGCTCTCCTCCTCCTTCCACCTGTTTTTCATTCCTTGACTCACTGGCTTTAAGCCGTAAGCAGTGACGTGACAGCTGAGTCACGGACACACCACCTGGATGCTGTCAGCATCAATCTCTCTTATAAGGATCATAGAAGAACAAACAGAGAAGGCTCTTAGGGCTTCTCATTCGTCTTCCTGCCAGCAGGGCACCGAGCCCTGCAGTGCAGTCTCTGGCTTTGGCCAACCTTGCTCTCAAAATCCCAAGCAATGGGATTCCACTGCCCTGCCCCAGGAGCTGCTCTGCGATGCAATAAACATCATTACCAAGGAGAGCACTGCTTTTCCATGGTTATTATTTACACTAAGTGTTCCTAATGTGAGCAAATAACTTCTTACTGATATCCACGCTAGAGGGTTTTTTTTTTTTTTTTTTTCTTGTGAAGAAATTCAGTAAAGCTGCAAGATCTGAGATGAAATGTTTTATTTGTGTTCTGGTTAACAGTTTTAAGAATGTCACTGCTGCATGCATTGTTGTACACAGCGGATGAGAAACCCAGGAATGCAGCCCTGTGCCCTGAAGAGCTTACACTTTTCATTTAAGCAAGATACAGTGACTGAGAGTGACAAGTAACGAGAAGGCAGGACAAGAGTCATACGAGAAAGGTCAGGACGTTTCTAAATAAAACCTATTGTCATGCTTTTAATTTGGGTTTGTATTGAAGATATCATACATGGCTACATATTTTTGGGACAATTTCACCATGTTTTAATCAAACATTTTTAATCTCACAAAGTCATCTTGCCTACTTTGGTTTGGTGCTTGTTTAAAGCTTCATTTTTATAGAAATTTATGTTTTACTCTCACAGTTACTCTTTCAGCTTGGCTGGGCTTTTGCAAAAACAGTTGTCAAAGTTAGTCTGGTTATTAATTCCCTGGGTGTCTCAGAGGAACAGGAGGTTTTCTGGCTGATCCATGCTACTGGAGTGCTTCTCCTTGACCTGTCTCCAGCTCTCTGTCTCCTCTCTGCAACACCCCAAATTGCCCTTACTCCAGAGGCGGCAGTCAAACCTCTTCATCTGTTTGCCTGAGAGTAACAAAGCACCTTCTCTCTGCACAGACCTCACAGCTGCCTCAGAGCAGCAGTGACTCCTCTCCTGGGCACCAATAAACCAGAGCAGAGCATCACGGTGCCAAACCATCTGCCCCACCTCCTCCATATGCCCTCTCCAGCTTTCACACCCCACTCACTGTGAGGAGGTGTAAAGCCAATTCCTGCCATCCTTAGCTTTGGGTTTCCAATCTACACATCTTCCTCTTCAAGCTACTTGATTAGCAGAGGAGCACATTTAATTTTGGGGGATACAGGATAAAAGTCTATCATGGTAACTCAGTGTTATTCCAACAGATGTCCATTCAATGCCATCTGTCCCACCTGTGGCTTTGGCTATTATTTCTTACTAATTTTAATCTTGTCTTCGCCTTAAGGGGACAAATTCTTTCTGGTACCTGACTGCAGGTTTAGCAAACTCCCCGAGGGAAGCCCAAATGCATTTCAAAAGCATTTTTAATGTGTGTCTTTCATCCTGGTGAAACCAGCTGTCCATGCACATCAACTGCCTGCAGCAATTTTTCCTTTCATGGAATACAAATATTCAGCCTCATGGTTGGGTATGGAAATTTTGCTGAATTAAAACAAGGGGTCTGCATAAATGGACTGAATTTAGTACTCTGACTTTCCAGCCTCCCTCTTAACTCTTCTGAAGGAAGTCATGAGGGCTTGAGAGCTGAGTCCTGCTGGGAATTTCAGAGGGCTTGGAACAGAGATGGCTGATTTCCAGCTGGAGAACCTCCCAGGGGTTTTGTTTTACGCACACACACTTTGCTGAGCAGCTTGGCCAAGTGCACACCTTGCACTCAGAAGGCAAGAGGAGGATCTCTTTCTTCTACTAGACCTCCCAATTCACGTTAAAAAATACGCTTAATTATTACTCAATTATTTGTATTTTGTGTGGAAGACCCTAGCTCAATTAAAAAAGCAGAGGCTTTGTATAGATAGTGCAGAGTTATTGCAGCAGTCACACTGGAAAAACATTAGTTATCTAAGGAGACAAATTGAACAAGACAAATCTAGGGCCAACCTGTTTCTCCTCAAGCAGTTTGTAAACACATACTGAGAAGCAGAGAATTAGGAAAGAGTTGAACTTGCTCTTGCTGTGACCCAAATTCACGTGGTTAAAGGCAAGCTTCATTTTAATTTACTGTTTCTAAGCAAGACATCACTCAAAGCTGATGTTTGACAGGTGGTGATGCTCCTATCCTGCCTTTTCTTAAGGACAGTTTTGTTTCCCTCTAAACCTACTTTACATCTGACTGAAGACCTGCCCTGGGAGCAGGGAGTTCCCAAACAGCTTGGAGCTCCTTTGATGTTTCCTCCACCACCTCAGCTGCCAGGTATCAGCTGCTGCTCCCAGTACAGTTCCTAACAGTTTTCTGGGCACAGGAGCAGCCACATATGCTGGGACCAGGCATCTTCAGCACCAGCTTTAGTCTCTGTCTGAGGTTGCTCTGTTCTCACAGAATTTATCTAATCTTTGATGCATTAACTTCAGGGTGTGACCCTGCTGTGTGAGAAGGCAAGGGCAAAAGTCCCAGTGGGGAAAAAGTAGGAAGCAAGGTTCAGTTGCTCTGATTGATTTTTTTTCCAGAAAATACGGGCTGAGTCTGGTGAACAGTACCTATTTTGGGAAAATGAAGGTATCTGGCTCTCACTGATCCTCTTCACACCTTTTGGTATTTCTCCAAGCAGTGCCCTGAAGGCAGCTCTGGGGTTTGTGAGCTGCTCTATTGTAAACACTCAAAGGTGTTTGTCCAACAGGGGGAGAGGCAGCTTCCCTGTACAGCAAGTGGATGTGGCAAAATGCAAATAGCAGCAGTTCACAGGGATCGATAGATCCAACAAAGCCCATGCAGCTGCAGTGTCTGTTTGGATGGTGTGCAAACTTCTCCTTGTGCAGGACCTCTAATGGACACTCTGCTGTACAGGGAGATGATTCTGGCTATATGGACAGAAATTTATGCATTGCTGCAGCAGCTCAAGTGCCTGTGGGCTATTGCAGCTTTGCCTTACAGACAGGTAAGAGCCAGCTCCCCTCCTTGTTCTATGTAATAAGACGTTTTTGCTGCTGTGCAGGACCTCATGTACCCACATGAGTCCATCAAATGGGAGTAAACTGAGCTTTGTGCCATTAAGACAAATCCTGTTGGAAACCCTGGCATAGGTCATAAAGAAGTGCACAATATTTGTGGGGAATGATTGCTGCTAATACAATAAACCTAACCATTTCTAAACTTTTCTCTCCATTAAGCAAAAATAATCAGTGTCATTACATTTTATATTTTGTGAATGAAAATAGTATTTATATGCATTCTGAACATTAACAGATTTGAATTTGCTTTTAGCAAGAAATGTGAAAATTTTAATGTAAGAACTATATGTATTATATTTTACTAGCTGTTGAATACACCAAGTTCCAGACAGTTAATTTTGGCAATGAGAAATATCTTGTGATGTGATAAAGGCAATGAATGAAGCACTTCAGAGGATCAGAGTGCAATATTATCCATAACTTCCATCAATTATTACAAAAGACAGAAAAAAGCTACACACTGGGATGGATGAGGGTACTGATCTAAGGGTACTGTGCCTTTCCTCAAAGTAATCTTGATTTCTGCTTATTAAAAGTATTTTACCATGGCTCAGGAAGTCCTGAAGCCATGGATCGATGGAGATTAAGAGAAAATACCAGGAAACTATGAACATGGACTCACTTTGATCTTGACATTTTTGCTAAATAGGGTATCTGAGCTGATATGGCTCTTACATTTTCAAGTTAATGGCCAAATCCAAAAAGTTGCTAAAAGAAGGAATTAAAGCAGAATATAAACATCTAAATCCAGCATTGAAATAGAAAGGATCTCTCAGCTCCAGTCCAATCCTAGAAGCACCTAACTCAGGAGGTACCTACCTTCAGTCTCCAAGAACTTCAAATGTACAACAGTTACCTTGCACCTGTGCCTGGAATCTCCACGTCCTCAGTGGGTCTGAATCCTGCTGTATCCTGCCAGGGTTACAGATGGCTCAGCTCCTGTTTGGTTTGGAACAAACCACATGCTTGAGTCCATGAGCTCAGTTTGTGCTAAGGATGTGAGAAGGTGAAAAAATAAAGACTAAACCTTCTGAGAGAAAAGAAAGCAAGTGCAGAAGAGCCTTTAGTTCAGCAGTTGGGATTGGNCATTCTCAGCCATCAGCCAACAGCCAGGCTGTGCCAGCATTTTTTTGTAAACCAGATCACTTAGAAAGAGGACACTCCACCATGTAGGTGTTGCTGCAACTGATTTAAAAACCAACCAGGAAAGTAGATCTCAAAATATATGAAAGGGGAAAATGTGGATGATGAGATCTGCATTTGAGACATGTTTAGCGTGGTTGAAGCAGTTTGGAAAGAAATCCTAGCTTTGCAGGCTTCCTACTACATAAAGAGGCATCACACTCCAAAGCCAGAAATATGAGTAGAAAAAGCATAAGCAAATGAATCAACTAGTTCCACAAAGTTGATGCACATAAATTAAAGCTCACTAAGTGCTGAGGATTATGCTCATCTGAGAAGGTGAAAAAATAAAGACTAAACCTTCTGAGAGAAAAGAAAGCAAGTGCAGAAGAGTCTTTAGTTCAGCAGTTGGGATTGGTCTTTCAGAAAGAGGGATTGTGTCCCCCTGGCTGGAATTCACAAACAGCTTCTGCAGGAAGACTGAAACTCCAGATCAGGTAGGTGCTCTCACCACTAAACTAAAAATTATACTCACCTTTGATCTTCCTCTTATAGCTCAATGAATCTTTAATTCTCTTTATGCAAAGAAGAACAGGTTCAGCATAAGGACATACAGTGCTCTCCTCTGCTCTCCCCATCTTCCCTGGGTATCTTGCACTCTGGAAGATTATTGCAGCTCCCCAGGGAACAAAGGCTGGTATTTCTCAGGCAGCAAATCAAGCTGAACCCAGATTTCCTCCTTGTCACCCTGCTGACAACGTCCCTGAGAAATACAGATGGCCAGCTGCAGCCTGCAGGAGTGTCCTGTGTTTGCCTCTGGATGGACAGGCTGCCCATATCCTGAAAGGTGGCTCAGCCCCAGTGACAGGCACGGTTTGAAAGCTCATCCCTGAGCTCCTCCAGTCATCAGATTGTTTTCTTTCTGTCTCTTGGGAGAGGGCACTTTACAGCAGAATAGATCCTAGAGAACAAGCTGAAGAAAATGCAACTCACAACACCCAACATCTGGAAGTGTGAGACTGCTCTCCTAGAAGACTGGAAAGAGTTTTAAAAACATGTTCCAAATCTGGTAAATGGTGAAACACTGGAAGAAACATCCAACCTCCCAGGCTGGTGTCCTCACCACTGCCTTGTATGTGTGTAAGTGCATGCAACAGCTGTGAGAGGCCCAATCCAGCAGACACTCTGGAATGATGGTGGGAAGTGGATTTGATGGAGCACAGTATCTCTTGAAGGTTACTAGCAACCTGAGGTGGGTGGGTGACTGTCCCCTGAAGCAGAAATTAAGGAATGGAAATTCTTGTGCTCCTGGAATTTTGGAGCTTCAATGCAAAGTGTCTGGGTTCTTTGCCTGTCCAAATTTGGGAACTGTGTCTGAGCTGTCAAATGCTCCCCTGATCAGTCAGGTTCCTGTGCCCTTACACCACATCTGAAAAAGAAGATTCAAGTTAGATCCATACAAGGTCTTAGGTGTTTAACCATTGCTTTGGCCAACAACAGTAATCCCCAAAGCTCTTGCTCAGAGGTCCAGGCAGCCTTTGTGTTTCACCAGGGATGCCCTGTGGGTGCCTTATCCCTTTTTGAGCACACCCAGAGGCATGGGAGCCTTGCCAGCCCTCAGCAGCCAGCAATGGAGCACCAGCCTGACTCACTTTTTGAAAGATGTGAGGTGCTTGACTCTAAGAGGGGCTTTGGTACTTGTCACCCAAACTGAAGAAAGGTACCCCCCTGCAGGGCTGGCAGTACCTCAGCCACGGCCTCATTAGCTGATTTGGTAATTCCCTGCTGTGGTGCCTCCAATTGCATATGGAAAGCAGGCTCCCAGCAGCGAAGTAGCAGCCTGTATCAAAATTGTAACCTAAGTGTTGCCATGTACCTTTTTGTGGTTATATTCCACATCACTAACGCAGGTTCAGTAAATGGTACCAGCTGCCTCAAGGATTCCAGGTGCTACGTCCTGGGGCACAAGATGCATTGCATCAGTCAGGCAATAACTCCAGGTCTATTCTCAGGGAATATAGATCCTACTGGAATTATACATTAAAGTCACATTGTGTTTACCTTAAAGCAATCTGACGAGGGATTAGCTAGGTGATCAGTCCACCTCACCAAATCACAGAGGAGTAATTCAATTATTCCCAAACAAAATTGCTAGAATTTGACACCTAATCTAACTGCAGATATCTCTGTAATCTTTTCTTCCTACTTGTTCAAATGCGCAACCTACCCTATTAAGAAGAGTGCTGATTTTGTCCTGCAGAAAGTTAGAATGTATTTCTTCTTCTTCATCTGTCCTTGTTGATCTAGGGCAATAACAGACCCCGCCACATAAAATAATTCTGGCTTTGCAGAAGGGGCTGCTGAGCCTCTATTTGGAATAGAGTTCCCAGTACTGGTTACCTCATTAGAGAAGTGAGTTGCTGCAAATTGGGACGTTGCAACAGAGTCCAAATGATGCAAGAACTTAATTATTTCGAAAAGGTTTAGAAAAGCTGCGGTGTGGCTGCTGCCTTTGGAAAACAGGAGATTAAAAAGCCACTTTAGGGGGGGTTTCAGAGCTCTGGGGGAATAGCAAGGATTCACATACACGGGAAGAACAGAGCGAGTGACAAATACCAGAACAAAAGGGAAATTAACAGAAGCTTAAGTAGGGATGAGCAGCAAAGCAGTGTAATTTATTTGTGAATTTATTTGTATTTAGCACAGTTAATATATGGAAAATTATACTAAAGCTGGAATAGAAACAACTATTAGAAATCATTTTACAAGGCTTTAGACACGTGTGGGGGCTTAAAATAACTCTGTGGGATGCAACTCATAATTCAGAGGAGAGGAAAAGGACTTACGTCTTCCTCACAATCTCCTCTCTTAAAACATTTAGCTCCATTGTGCTAAGAAATAGACATAGTTACTTTAATGTGACTATCCATGCGATTCTCGGGGAAATGTTTTCATTTGCAAAATTAGTTTCCCTACCAGCTTCAAGTATATAGATGTGGGTGAAAATAATCAGAGACACTCGAAAGGACAGGGCTGAACCCTGATCTCAGCTACGGCAGAGCAAAGCCCGAATAACTCCAAGAAAAATTCTGGATGCACGCAGGGATGTAACTGAGATGAGATCTGGTCCTGAAGTGCTGCACTCCAGACAGAAAAAAACCCCC
>VZUA01009473.1:5442-22302 GCA_013401035.1 Horornis vulcanius | reverse complement strand
CTCTATTGAGAGTATAAATAATAATATGCATGTTCTGGGTTTAATGCTATTTTAATCCTATTGAGTGGCACTTAATTTAAAATTGATTCCAACTATTTAAATTCACATTTGTAATGATTTATTTATTACAGCTCCAATTATTTTGATACATCCCAGTATATTAATCCCTTTTGAAAAGCAAAATAATAAATGTCACTAGCTGTTCTGCAGCAGATCTCAGGTTACCTGTGCTATAATTATTTATATTAAGGATATTGTAAAATAGCCTATAAAAAACAGTTTCATGGTCTCTAATGCAGGATCAAAAAGAATCTTTTTAGGTGGAGAGGAAAAAAGTTGTTATAGTAGGGGCAGAGCTAAAATTCTTAATTTGAATTATTAAACCTATTTTGTATTTTTAAGGGCATTTCTAGGAAATAGTGACTTTATGGCATGATTGTTACTTAAGTCAGCCCTATTGTTAGGATTAAAGTGCATTTGAATTTGTTCTTTTTATTCAGATGTTTTAGCATTCAAGGAGACAATTTCTTGCACAATGAACAGCAATTTTAACTATTGTTTTATCATCACTGTCTTGTTCTTTAGTGAGCTTTTGATGACATGACTTTTAGCATTCGTGGCATGTGACTCCTAGTTTTAGACTTTTTTATTAACATTTGGATTTTTAAGGTAGGTTTTTTCAGTTCAAGAAATAATTCTTAACAGAAACTCATAAAGGATACATAGTTTTCATAATAATTGTAGCTGGAAACCAATTTATCTAAAGTTTTCAGGAAAACTAGAGAATCCAGATTTTTGTTCCTAAACTGGAGCTTACTTTAAATAGTGGATTTCAGGTCTGAGTTTGAGTCTGGTTCTGAAGCCTTTCACAGCACCACAAAAATATTTTCTGTTTTTCAGTGTGGGATTTTTTCCTGAGTGTGTAAAAACAGAGATAACAGCAGGATGATTGGGACAGAAGTTGTCACATCCCATAGAGAGATTCTGTTTCATGTGCCTTCAACCATTATTCTGTGTAGAGCAAGGAGATGTGTCATTCCTGACCACAGCTTTTTGCTGATTGCATTGCAGGAGCAATGCAGAGCTGTCCCTTTTCTATGGGATAACAAACTTAGACAACAAAATTACTTAACCTTGTAACTTGCAACAAAAATTCTACCATAGCTGTCAAACTGCATTTGTAAATGAGCTCCTTGGCTCAAACCCAGCATAAATCTAGAGGCTGAGGATGGCAGCTACTGCAGCTACTCAGTAGTGCATTACAGGAAAAGGATTTTATTCAGGGTATCAATACATTACCTTCCAAATAGTGAAAGGCATTCAGTAAAATCCAGACTTTCTAATAGTCAATCCCATTGAAGGTAAATGGAATCTTTGTCAGCCTAGTGTTTAAAACTGTCATTAAGAGACTTATTTATTTGAAAAATAGCTAATTTGTTTAATAGAAACTGAAACTATTAATTCCAAATTTACTGTTCAGTAAATTGCATTTTATGTTTCATGAATATTGTGCGCTTTCTTAGTTTTAGCCTGAGCTTTTACAAGTGAAATCAATTTCTTTCCTCAACTCTATTCATCATGAGAAAATATAAATCCTGTCTTTTATGAAGCTGTCATAGTTCCTAAGAAATATTAGACCCTAGGGCCCACTACTCCATTTAATACATTCTTCATGTTCCNGACAATCTTTTTGCTTGTTTGATGACTTTTACTCTTCCCCTTCTCGTTTGGTGAAATTCAATATTATGTCCTTATTCTGTTTTTTTTTTTTTTTTTAAACATATAACTTAACAGAACACACTAAAAAACAGTGGTTTAGTATTTTTATTTTTTTCAAAGAGAATATATCATATTGTCTATATTTTTAATTTCCTCTTTTGTATTTCTTGTTTGCTTGTATATTCTCTGAAAGATGTAGGGAATCCAGATGAATTGAAAAAGAACCCAAGCTATGTAAGGCTTGATTCTCAAGTGATATTTACATCCCTGAAGAAGCCGAGAAATACCTACTGGGATTTAAAAAAAAAAATGCACAGAGTCACTTCTCTTTTTCTTGCATATTCTGAAAATTCTGGTTATTCTGTTTGCAGAGCTGATGAAGCAGTGCTTAAATGCTTATTAATTAATTAATTAGTTATTTAATTATAATTTTTTTTCCCTTTCCAGTCCACTCTTTTCCTGGCCCATTGGCTCAGGATTGTGCTTGTATCCAGGCTTGCTATGGCTAAATCCTTCTTCTCTGAGAGGTTTTAGTGCAGCAACAGCTGGAGGAAGGGGAGCAGAGCTGTGTTCTCAAGGGAATATTGGTGGGGGAAAAACAAATCTCACTGAAGGAGATTTCTCAAGGTGCTCTGGCTGATGAATTAGCTAATGTAGCTCAGAATAAAAATAATTTTGGAGTCTGAGGTGTTGGTGGTGTGGGTTTTGTTTTTTTTACCAAATTTTTTTCTCTTTGATTTTAGTTTGAGCAGTTCATACCAAATGCAGATGAGATTCCTGTCACCTAACTCTAGTTATCTTAAAGTTAAGTGCTCATTTTCAGCTAATTGTCTAGACACTCTTTATCATCAATGAGGAAATAGAGGCACTTCAGGGGTGATTAATCCCATCCAAAAATAGATGTCTAAGCTGGATGAATTGCTCCACCAAATAGCAGGAGAGCCCTGACAAGTGGTTAGACAAAGAGGAGCTGAGGGCAGGTGAGATGGTGCCCCTCTTCTCTTTCTCAGTGGTTTCACTGATTTAGGATATCAGTTACATTTTTCAGTATCTGTGTAATAGTCTGACCATTTAAAATAGATGCTGGTATGAAATCCACCAGACTCAAGGGTGCATCAGGCAGAAATCAATGTACCCAGGTCCCCTGCTCCTGTGCAGCCTGTGCTTTGTTGGGATTTGTCAAGTGATTGTTGTAAAAAACAAAAGCTGGTGCTCATATTCCAGGCTGGGCTCAGCCTAGAGATCAGCATCCACCCACAGGGAAGACTCCACTTGGTTACTCCTCTGTACAAACAATCTCACAGTGACACTTCAAAGCTGTCCTCCTCTCTTTCTCATTTGTTTTCTGGAACATAAATATTCTAACTGAAAAACAAATTAAACACACAGCGTGTATTCAACATAACTCAAAAGTAACTGGAATGGAAAGCAATTCAAGCTGGCAGAAATATTAGATGAGTTTAATATCATATAAATTTTTAAAAATAAAATTCAGAATCAATATCCATTAGAACATAAATGAAGGTTGAAACTTTCTTCAATAAAGAGAGTAATCAGTAACACTTTTATAGTAGGAATCCTGTGCAGTAATTTTTATTCCCATGTATTCATGTGTTTTCATGAAATAAGTGCATTTAACATAAAATTTAGCAAATATGTTTCTATTTCAAGGTGTACTTTATAACAGAAACAAAACCAACTGAAGGTAGTTATTAAACTTTCATTTGCTTCTCCAGAACTAGGGTTCTACTGGATAGAATTATGTATAGTTTTTCATAATTGAACAATAATGTTTTTTCAGGTGACAGTGAACCTTTCACTGAGAAAGTGTGGACAAAGCAGCCATTTCTGTGCAATAGGATATCACCTCTATGAAAATTTGCTTAACAATTTAAAGGAATTCAAAGGTTTTTAAGCCTGAACTGATTCTAGGCTGAGATAGGAGAAAACACTGTCAGATTCCCATTAAGGTCTGCCCATCTATGAAGTATTTTCCCTGGATTTGGGTAGCAATGTAAGTATGACAGTGGAAAAAATTATTGGCTTTCTCTGAAGCATTTTGATTTTTGAAATACTTTTATTTTCCCTTTGTTGCTCTATTTCAAGGAAAGAAATACCCAAGGACTGGAGTTTCTGCTAGATTGTTATCAGAGCTTTATCTAATTGACATTTAAAAGAATTATACTCATTATGCTTACATTTTACTGATATCATCTTAACAAAAGAACTACAAATCCTTAAAATCCCCTGCTCAGTAGGCACAGAAGTCTGACCACGTTTTCTTGCTTGTATGTTATAGTGGAAACAGATCAGTCAGTTAACTGCTTAATTGTATGATTATGGTGCACAGTGCAGCATCTTATCTAGTTTTTCCTTCAGTTGTATAAAACTAGATGCTGCAGATGTTTCAAAACCAGAAATTCTTCTGTCTTACTTTCATTAGGACATAACTTCTGCTGGAATTCTGATATTTGTTCTTTAGTTAAGGTGATTTCTTTCTCTTACCAAACTGTGACTATAAAAACATACACATCGTGGGTTATCTTTTTCATCCTTTTAATAATAATAATAATTAAAGAAAAACTTGTTGCAATTACTTTTCCATTTATTATCACGACGAATTTTTACAAAGGGGTTTGACAAGCAGATTTCTGGAGCACTTAATGGGGTTGAAAGAACAGGCTATGCATGTCATTGTCCATGCATAGTGGAGTGAAGAACATAAATCACATACCCACACACACACAGGGAAAACAAGGCACTGGTAAGACTGTACAAGTAATAAACGACCGAGAGGTTGTCGACACATTAAAAACTGAGCTTCTAGTGCCAGCAGCCATCCCAACACCCTAAAGCTGTGCATGGTTTGGGCCTTCTCTGCTCAGTAGCCCCTCTGTGTCCCTCTTCCCATACGTGTTGGAGCCCACGTTTGTGGGTGGATACACGGCGCCGAGGCTGCTGCTGGAGCGCACCAGGAAGTCGGCCAAGCGCTGCGTCACGCACGTGGCCGTGTTGCATTTCCTCTTCTCCAGCTGGTGGCTGCCAAGGTGGGACAAAGAGAGCCAGGATTAAGCCAAACGATGAGCAATCCATTGTGCCACTTCTCATAGTCATTTGAGCTCTGCTAACGTGGGAGTTCTTTTAATACTTGCACAAATACAGGAACGTTTGAATCTTCCCACCACCTACTTTGTGCCTGAAAGAAATTCCTTGTGCTGGGTGCTATTATCAGTTTTAATGAGGGGGGTTATTCAAATGCAGAGACCTGAACAGTCATATGTCGTTTTTATTGATATCCTGCACAGCAGTTTATGACATCTAGAAAACCTGTAATGATAGTATAGGTAAGACACTAAGTGAAAACAGTGACTAAATGTTTAACTTTCAGCTGAACTTCTAAATCTATTTAGAGCTCTTGCTGATATCATGAGGATTACTAACAGAGTGATGATCACTAACATTTTAGTTCTCGTGTTTCCACAGAATCATATCCTGCTCTCACTGAAGTGAGTGCTAATATTCCAGTCCACACCAAGTGGATTAAATCCCAAGACTCTTTCTCCCATCTGCACCACGTATCATGAGAGATAGCAGGCTTTGCCAGCTTCTGCCAACTTCAGCACCACTTAATGGTCTTTAGCTCTGTCTCTCTATCACTTGCCTCTTACTTAACAGGTTTCATCTACTGAAAAACTGCCACATCTTTTTTGAAACACCAGCAACTTCAAAGTTCTGTTGTGATGAAAGACAATCCTTTGCTGAATGATACTTTGGAGAGTATCCAAGGAAGAATCCATTTCTTCCTTGTATCTTTGATGATTCTAAAGTATCATCAATATTTCTTAAAAAAAAAAAAATTATCTGAGCCAACAGTCCATTTACAGAACTCCATGTAAAACTTATGTAGCATGAGGAAGTTTTTTTAAATCACAATAAAATGCTTAGCTTGAGAGAGCTTGGGTTTTCAAATTTGTTTCTTAGACTGCTGTGTTGTTCCTTCAGACAGAAATGCTTGCTGAGATTGCCTACTGAGTTACTGCTTATTTTCTTGGATTTCTTCATGCTGATATGGCATGAGTTAGACACCAGTTTGTGGCTTAAATTTACTCTGAAGAGCAACAATGTTCCAGTTTGAAAGTCTGAGCAGTTACTAATATGTTCCTTTGCTTACTGATTATCAAATCTCTCATCTAAAATGTCATATAACCTTTTGAAGTTATTTGTATTGATCTAAGAATCCAAGTGGAATAGCAGCTGTGAAAGGAACGTCTGTATTTTACTGGGTTTTCATTAGTAGATATGCAGCATTTTTTAAGCAATTAATATTTTAAATGTATAATTGTATTAAAAGAGAATTGTTGAATTGGGCTTTATATTACCTCTCATTGACTCTCCTGGGTATTTCTGCTGGTTTTAATCAGTGGTTAACATGGGAGGTTCAGACAGCAACTGGTTCTCACACAGATCCTGCTTTGTTTGTGGAGGCAGAATTCTCTTTTCCACTAAAGCTACAAAATCAAGCCCTGACACCCCAAGTTTAACGGGGTGCCCTTACAGGAAGCTGCTGGGTTTCTGTCTCAGCTCTGGCTGAACCCTCCATCCCTTTCAGCTGTGTGATCAGTAGCCTTCCAGTCAATATATGCTGCCAGGACACTGAGACATAGTTCCATGCCCCAGAAAAGCAGATAAGGGACACCACACTCAGAAAGGTGATGCCTTGTGTTGGAGTATCACAGTTATTTTTTTGGGGGGGTTGTATTTTTTTTTTTAAGTGATAGCTATAAAAATATGAGAACTTTGTTATAAAAATACTTTGGAAGGTACAAAAATTTGTCATATAATAGTTTTTTTAAAATATATCTTCAAAGAGAGAGGAACAGGCAACTAATATATACATGTGTATTTACTGAATTCATCTATAACAGAATTGTCATTGAAAGAAATTCACTCAAAAGCCTGACAAAACTAGGTGAACTTGAAGGTCTCTTCCAGCCTTGATGATTCTGTGAAAAGTAGAATAGTTCAGTGCTGCTTGTCTTTTAGTACCAATTGCAAATAAATCTTGGAATGTTTTTTACTCGTTAAAAGATTGCTTGAAATTGAATTTATGAATTTATAAATGAGAAAGAATTTCATTTGTCTGAAATACAATCAGAACCAATTTCTTCTCTTCCTGTGATTAAATTAATATGTAATCCTGTGGTTTAAAAATTGCTTAATTACTGAAAGCATTTATACTACAAAATAATTCCATTCTAGCAGAGCAGTAGTATTATTAAGAAGGGTATGCTTTCTATTTTTTTCCCCTTCAGGCTTGAAAATCTGACAAATTTTTTAAAAAGGAAAGCACGTGCAAAATACACCTTTCTCCTCAAGGTAATGTAGTATTTGCAGCCTTTGTAATTTATGAAAGTGTTATATTGTAAAGTGATTAAATGATTTGCATCTTTGTCCCTGGATTTCGCTTCCTGCCCTGAATGCTTTGACCTTTATGTTACAGAAAAGATGATCTTTAGGCTTACAAGAAATCTCTATTTAGCAGAAAGATATTTTAATCTCTTTTTTTTTGAGAAAAAACAACAGAAGTGAAGTCTCTCAAGTAGCAGGATATCACTGGAACAAAGTTTGCTTCATGATTCAGTCTGATATGGCTGGAAGCAACAAGGAAAAATCAATACCTTTTTGTCTTTGCTGCTGGTTGTTCTGGCATTTCCTCACTAAGTCCTGAGAGTGTATTCTGTGACATTACAGGCAACATCCATCCTTGTCTCTTGGAAGCACCATCAGATAGATCATCAGCCACAGACAGTAATCTGTGAACAACAATGAAATAGTGAGCTTGAATAACTCTATTTTTATATTATTTGAGACATGAGAGCAAAAGCAACTCATGCAACAATCTGATACTTTTTTCCCCCTAATAAGAAATAAACATGATTATTTGTTACTCACCTCTCAATAGGTGTAGCTTCCAAACAGCTCAGAGTGACAGAAAGTGCAATGAAGAAAACTGACAGCTTTAGGTTGCACATCTTTCCTTCCAAACTTTCTGAAAAGAACAATGATTCAAAACTGAAAGCTAACTCTTCAACATATGCTATCCCTGATGCCCATTCTGTCCTAAATCCAGAGCAGCTAGTCCTTTTCACAGGCTAGAGTGAGAAAAATGATCCCCTCAAGTTTAGTGACACAATTCAGTTTCAGAAATATAGCTCTCAGCAGTAAATGCTCATTTTCCATCCAGTAGTTCCAATCCTATCCCTTATCTCTGGTTTGCATTTCCTGACACATCCCAGTCTCAAATTCTGGTCCCCAGTGCAGTTTACTTTAAAGTTGTCTTAGCCTTTTCCTGAAAAAAGCTCTTGATTAATAATAGGGGATATTGTGCTTTTCTAAAGCACATCTGTTGCACTGCAGGCAAAGTAAGATAAAAGGGAAATTATTTACCTTTTTGTGGTCAAGGATCTAACTGGAGAAGCCAAGCAAGCCCACTTGGTTAGCGAGGAGTGTGCATGCAACAATTCCACGCTTGCATCTAGCTCTGGAGCATCCTTTTCCCTCTTCCTTTCTGGCAAGTAATACGGCTCTTATATATCCTTGACACCTTTCTCAGCTCTGACATCAGGCAGCACCGAGAGACTGTTGTTAATCCCAGTCCCTACAGACAGAAAGTGCCCCAGAGAGGAGCAGAGGCAGGTGGGTCATTGTTGCTCTGGTGCAGCAGTCAATATTCACCTGGTGCATGCAGAATGCCCTGGTGAAGGTGCTGCAATAGCATGCTGCACAGCAGAAATGTAGCCTCAGTTTTGCAGCTCTGATAAGCTGCTGAGGTAATATTCCCTGTGGGTGTTTTCGAGGGCTGAATAAGGTAACAAAAGTTACAAAGAAAGCCAGAGCAGATGAAACACCAGGCCACTGGTAATTGAAATACAAGAAAACATCTCTCAGAAAAGATGGAGAAGTTAAAGTTGTGGAGGTTTGCTGTAGAATATAGATCAGAAAGAAAAGGTGTCTGAAGGGATAAAAGCTGTATGACGAATAAGAAAAAAGTGAAAGTTATTTAAATTGACAGAGTTCTCATTCAGGGTAACAGTAAAAATCATGTACATTTCTCAGTCAAGTCTAAATGTGAATGAAAATTCTGTCACTATGAATGTAAAATTTCATATTTTACCAACACAGGTGGATTTGTCACGTGTGAAAATTGAGTCAATTAATACTTTTCAGAAGGCAAAGGTTTGGATTAAAAAGCCAGGAAATGTCAGAATAAAACTACCTGTGCCAATTTTTTTCTCTAGTGTGCATTGAGTATTGTTCAGGGAAAAATATACAGCTTTTGATAGACTAAATTCAGTGTTAATGAAATACCTAATTGTAGATTACCAAGGATACAGATTAGAACAATTCACCTCTGATTTCAGTGGAAATTGGNTCCCCTCCTCTGTCTCCTTAGTTTCTGCCAGGTACCCCATTGCCTTTGGAAAACAGGTCTTTTAATTATTTATAAAGGCTAAGGTTTTGGCACAAAAGCTGAGCAAAAGTTCTCTGTGATAAGAAGTCACCATGTGCATCTTTTCTATCCCCAAGAAGAGGAATTAGTTCAGAACTGCTTCAGTGCCAAGTCCACTGCTTTAACTGGAAACCCCCTTCTTTGTTGGTTTAGTCTGTAGTAGCAGATTTTCATTGCAATGGCTCAAGTTCCAGTGTTGGCTCCCTTCAGGCATCTCTGCTACTTGAGGTGAATACAGAAGCAATATTTAGCTGGGATAGTAGCTTCTTAACTTGATTACAACAGTCTGCAAATAAGACTCTAGAAAGTGACAAAATGTTTTGTTGATTGTTGTAGATATTACTTTGGGGTTTGTTTTTTTTTTCTGTGTGTTGTGGTTATTTTTTTTTAGAGGGGTGTTACTGCTGGATATTTTTCTCTCTGTTTTTAATATGATCATATGCTTCTTTTCACCAGGTTCCTGTTATTCCCTCTCTGGATGGACAGCCCCTGTGTAAGAGAAGTAAGTACAGTGTTTTATCTTCACCATGACAGTAAGCTCTGTGCAACATCTGAAACAAGTTTCTCTCTCCAAAGACTCACTGTAGAACTTGACTGTGATGAAATAACATTCTGGTGTTACTTTCTCTGTGGCAATTTCTCTCCTCTGAAATGAAGGCATGATTAAACCCATTTTTATAGAGGGAGAATTGTGCTGGAAAACAATTATACAGATACTCTGCCTGGGGATTGACATCAGCCAATCTTCACTGCTTGGATATTGGATTTGAAAATACCTTAGTGTGCTTTTTCCTGGGTGAAAAGAGATCCATGTGCCACTGGCACTCAGCAGTGGTCTTTATGCTCAGCCTGTGGGATAGATGTTGTTTCAAATCCTGAAAAGCAATGGATAGATCAGTTTGTGTCTAAGATTTTAAAAGACTGGACTTAACACCCAGAATCTCTTCTGTTTGAAGGCATTTGAGTGAGTAGTTTCTGTATCAAGCTTGAATGAAGCTATGGGTTGAGAGAAATAAAATACCAATTTTCAAATAAATATCAATTCCAAATTCTAATTGCAGCTGTCCTGCAAGTAGACTTAGAGGGGAGCCACCAATGCTTTAAGAGAAGAAGAGAAAGACTGCTTCTTGAGTGCATTGTAGAAATGAAAGTAGGCTCATGATGTCCCAGGAGTGTTGCCAGCCTCCTAAGCCACACAGCATCTTGGCAGAGTCAGCAAGAAGTCTATCCAGCAGTTAGGCACATGTAAAGTTAACAAAATTAGGGTTTTGCAGCTCCTGTTGCAAGTTCTCTTGAGCAGGAGTAGTGTTTTCCTACACAAACAGGGATGGAATATTAAATTGTGGAATTTCTTTGACAGCAGAACAATTCATAACTCAAATTTCAAGATGTTGGCACTAAATACTTTGCAGTTCCTGCTGTTCAGTGGTGGTTGGAACACTGTTTTTATCACTGACAAAGTTTCTTAACCTTGATCTTAGAGAAAACTCTTTATCCCTGTGCATGACAACCGTTATCAGCCTAAGGAAAAAGAAAATGAAGTGTTCTCACCGAAGAAATCTGTGACCAATTCTATTCTGAGTAGTTACATGGTAATTTTAGATATTTATACTGATGTTTAAGTCTTTATGCAAAGATTAGTCTAAAGAATTGTGCCTATAAGAGGGTCAGGNTGCTCTGCACTGGGTGTACTGGCAGCAGAGGAGCAGGAGGCAGCCTTGTCTCAAGTGTCTGCTGCTTTCACATCCTGGGGAGTGGAATTTGCCTCACTAAATGTGGGATGAAGAGAGAGACCATTCTAGGGCCTGTTTCTAATGCAGAAGTCTAAACCAGCTCAGATGATCTGTGCCTGTTTCTCCTTTTTGCCTACAAAAGCAGCCTTGGGTGACTTGCTCAGGTGCAGATGTTTACACTGTGGGTGCTTAAATGCAAATGAATTTAATTCCACGGGGGTGCTTCAACCCTCTTATGTGCTCAATGCCTGAGATTAATGGTTGTCTCCCTCTTTCTCACATCTGCCTTTTTCTTAGGCTATTCTTGGTACCTGCTGGGCAGCTGGTTCCCACTTTCAGTGGCTACTTTTCAACCTTTGAGTTCTACAATTGCTTAATAACGTCAATAAGACATGTTAAGACTCTTGGAAATGGAAGTGTCTCTCCCCTTTGTGAGTGTCAGAGCCACATTACCAGGTGCAGGGCACTTCCCCAGCTGCTGTGCAGCTGTGTGAGGCAGATGTCTCCAGTAAATTACACTGTTGCCCAGTTACCAGGAGCTAGAAGTGTGTGAATAACTCGTGGATTAATTGGCCTGTTGTGTCAAAATGGAAAAATGAAAGGTTTAGTCATTAACCTGCAATGGGATTATTTCAATTTTTTGAATAAGCCAGCAATCAGAACAGCAGCAGCATTAGCATTCATCAGTGTAAACATTCCCAGTAATGACACAGAATGGTGCATGTGTCACAGCTTGTAGCTGTTACATGAGTTGAGCACTATGTTTAATGCAATTGTTTTGTGTTCATAGTGATTTTAGTAGCCTTGCATTCCTTTCAAATTAAGCTGCAAACCAAAAGTAAAGCATGAAAAGGAGGTTTCATTGATGGTATCAGCACCTCTGAAAAAGTCCAAGCACCTATATGGCCAAATCTGAAATTAGAGGAGTAAATCAGGTTTTCTGCTGTCATTTTATATGTCCTAAAGTATCCAGGATTGACATTCACGAACCTGGCTATCAGGACAATATTGTAGCAACTAAAAACTATGTGGAACATCAGAGGGAGCATAAAATCAGTCTAGAAAATTACAATTAGGAACCTTGATTGTTCCCTAGGTTTTTACATCTGGATGGCAAAGTCTGAAAATTTTGGCTATAATGCTTTCTTCTCAGTGATTCTTGCTTGCTGCTGTGTTGTTGAACACCACAATGTTTGTACACCCTTGGTGTGTGTGGAGTTGTAAATTTCTACTGTTAGCCCTTCACCTCTGTGTAACTGCTTTGCTCAAATAATGTTTTATCAAATCTGCTTTTGCTAGCACAACTTTCTTTGTTACCCCTGTTGCATGTGGGCCATTTCAGTGCTGATAAAAATACAAAGAGCTGTTCTGCTGATCCCAAAACTGATGTTAAACCTGAGGAGGAAATACGTAAGAAGCAGCTGAGAGGTAAGAGGTGGAAAGTTAATAATTTCTCCCCCAGTGGAAGAAAAGATGATTCAGAAATAAACAGTGTCCATCCATGGAACTGATGAGCAAATGAAAAGAAGTAATTTGGGTAGTCAACAGTATTTTAAACCAACTTTTATGATGTATTTTGTTACTCAGCTCACTCCACTGACAGGACAATGACGTAGCCTGGAAGGACTATTGCTAATGATTGCTCTGAGAATGAGCTCAGCAGCTTGTGCTGAATCAGTGCCTGTAGCTGGGAATCCCTCAAGCAAGAGAAATAAACTCCATGTTGTGATCAGAAAACTCAGAACTGAGAGCCCAGTGGTTGATGAGCTATAGCTCCTAATGCCCTTCTAACTTGCAGTTTATAGAGTTTTAATTGCATCCAAGAATTTACCTTTGAATACAACAGAAGGCTTACCTTTTTGATTTTCTTTTCCCCTGTCTCTCCTGCAACCTGTTTTCAGAAGTTAAAAGCAAAAGCAGGACTCCCTTTTGGTTACCAATGTCACTCTCAAGGCCTCTAAACAGTGCTAATGGTAAATATGAATTTGGAATAGAAATACTGTTCTTCCTTTCTGGTAAACTATGTCATCCACTGCTTCCTGCTGTGCTGATACTCTTCAGTCACCTTCCATAGCAATTAATGTGCAAAAAGGTATTCAGGTCTCAAAGATATTGCTGGAATGTACAACTGCCCCTACTGCAGTAGAGTAGGGGGTTCTCTGACGTGTTGTGTTCATGTGTAACTCAAAGCAGGACAAAAAGCCTTGCTAAAAGGAAGGGCAGGGTGAGTAGATTGAATTACAGAATCATAGAGTGGCTTGGGCTGGAAGAGACATTAAACATCATCCAGTTCCAACCCCCTGCCCTGGACAAGGACACCTTCCACTGTCCCAGGTTGCTCAGAGCTCCATCCAACCCAGCCTTGGACACTGCCAGGGATGGGGCAGCCACAGCTTCTGTGGGCAGCCTGTGCCAGGGCCTCATCACCCTCACAGGGAAGAATTTCTTCCTAATATCCCACCTAAACATACTCTCTGTCAGTGTGAAGCCATTCCCCCAGTTCCTGTCATTCCATACTTTTGTAAATAGCCTCTCTCCATCTTTCTTGTTGATTCTTTCAGGTACTGGAAGGCCTCAGTAAGACCACACTAAGCTATGGAATGACAGAATGAAGCCTCCCTAAATGCCCCTGTCAGGGAAAAAAGAGAGGGATTAGGCATGTGTGTGGAAGTGCTGTTTCTGATCTAGTGAGTGCAATTGTGAGAACTCTCCACCTCTCCTTCCCCACCCCAGCATTTTTATAAAGAGAACAGACATCTGTGGAAGATGCAGGGGGACCAGGAACCACCCTCCATGCTCCCCAGATTTATTCCACTGCAGGTGAATCATGGGCAAATACAAAGGAAATTGAATCAGTCACCTCTTGGACATACTGCTGGTTTTCAAAAGAATTCTGCACAGATTCGTGTCAGCCCTTCCCACCTGATGCAGATCCTAAGTTTTAACTAAGTTTTCTTTTAAACTATCCCACTTTAAAAAAATCAGATTTTTTTTTTCACTGAAAACTGCTGCAAGAGAATGACAATCTGGCTTTGTCTTGAAACACTCTGAGTCTTTTAGATGATGCTGTCTTGACAGCTCTGCTATTAATAGTGGCATTTTCCCTGCTGTTTAAAAGGGAGACTTGTGCTGAACTGAGACTCACTCATGTTCGTGATGATTTTTCACTGAGGGTAGACGCAGTCTACGAGCTTACGTAGGAGAATTTACGTTGACAATACCTTGAAACATTAATTAACTTTATTTATGGTATGTCATCACACATAGCTGCGAAATAAGATAGCCCTTCTTTAAAAAAAAGTGCAGTAGGGCTGAATTTACAGTATGCTTGAATCATTGTATTTGTGAGTGCAAGACCTGGCCTTTTCATTCTGCTTGGAGATGAGAAAATAAGCACAAGGAACATGAATAAGTACATGAAACTTTCTTTCTAGTACAAGAAGTCATTAAAAATTCATTAGAAGTTCAGCATATGCATCTGAAAACATTTAGTGGATTTTTGGTCTGTTTTGGTAGTGTCTTTTACACCAAATATTGCTGTTTCCTCCCATTTAGCAGCAAATCCACTTTTGGCTGAGCTCATCCTTGATAAGAGAATTCAAGAACAGTGTGAAAATTCAGTACTTAAATGTGAGCTCTAAAAAAAAATTTAAGAGCTACAAGTGACATGACTAGTTTAAAAAAGGTGGTGTTTTTTATGCAATAAATAGTTATTGAGCCAAACACTCAGTGGAAAATTGAAGGCAGGGCATTATTACAAAAGCAATAAAATGAGGGGAAAATGAGGTTCTGGGAACTTTCAGTCATTAACATATTGAAATAATTTCCTATTAACACATACTGTGCCAATGAAAGATAAAAATTTCAATGGGAAAAAGTTGAAAAGTCACCTTATTGAAAGATTTGATTCAGAAAAGAGCCTTGTGCAGAGCAGCAGAGAGGCACAGACTTCAGGAAAAGTATCTTTAAAATCCGTAGGTGTTGAATACCCACTGTATATTTAGAATGGGTACCTTGAATTCTGCTTTTGATTTGGGAGTATTTTTGGTTACATAATTACTGTCTGCATAGGTAGTCTTTTTTTATTATGATTATTTTCTCTTGATTTGCAGGATTCCTACACATTTCCACATTTCTGGCTAGTGACCATGATCCTGGTGACTGTAGGCTTGATTTTGTTAGTTTTCACAGAGTTCCCATGGGCTGCAAATGGCTCTTTTCATTTTATACAGTTACCACATTCCCACATGCTTACTGGAATTGTGTTCATGCTTAGTGGTATTGTGCTTAAAAATGAGCAAGGCTGGCAATCTCATATATAATTTCATGTCAACAGAGCATTTCATACCACTTCATGTAAATGAGGGGTTAACAGACTCTTAAATTATTTTTTTATATTGTCATAAGCAGGCAAAATCTTCATGGTGTTAAAAATCACTACAGCCTACTGCTTTAAATCATATATAATTTTACAATACTGATAACAATTTGTAGAAGTTAAAAAAGCCACTGTTGAAAGAACCATAGCAGTTATCATCATAGAGGTGAGGTATTTTTTATTAGAAACTCTTTAAAGCCACACTGTTGTTAAAGTCATTACTTTAATTTTCACTGGCAAAAGAGGATGTGTATTTCATGCAACTTTAACCTTTCAGAGAAAGAGCATCTATTTCAGGGGAACCTGTGAAAATTTCCTGTGTTTTAAAGATGAGATGTTTATAGCTAGAAAGCCATGCTCACAGGTGCATGTGTCTGAGTCCCAAAAGGTTCTGGATCTGGATCTTCCACTCAGATGTTTCACACCTTTTAGGACTGAGCTGAGTGAAGTGTACCTAGAAAGGCCAGGAGTATCACCTTTAACCATCTAGCCTGATGATATCTCTGCACACAAAGCACATTATCACACACCAAAAACCTTGATGCACTTGATGGACAGTGAAAGTGAAACGCTATCAGGTTACATAAACCACTGATTGATGAATCATAGTAATGTCATTTTTTCAGAGGAAAAGACTCCAGAGAGATTGTGAAGCTTTGAACTGCCAGTCAACCTGCAGTACATTTGTTCCTTTAACTTTTCTCAAAGTATGTTCCTGAGACAATTTGCCTCATTAGTGGAAAGCTGACGACCTGATCACACAACAAATCCCTTTGTACTTTAACTAGGAAGGACTGCCCAAAAGTATATAATTAGCTTTTCAACATTCTGAAAAGCTGTTTTGACAATTGAAACATTTATGTTTTCTAACATTTAAAACCAGAAGTTTGTACAACAGAATGTCTTCCAGACTTGCAGCAAATTTTATAGAGAATAAAGAATTTTATGTCTTCATAAATTTCATAAATTCTAGCAAAGCTAGAAGGCATGAATATGCTTTCCTAAAACAAGGGCAAAGCCTCCAAATCCACACAAATGCAAATCAATGTGCTAAACTGCTTTCTTAAGGGAGCAACTGTTATGACAGTGTCACTGGTTTAAATAAACAATTAGTAGTGAAACCAAACAGGAATAATGTTTTGCACCTATGCAGTATCGTCTCCAAAGTAAGGGTCTGAAATCTTTCTAGAAAAGTCNGAGCCTCTTCACTAGTCACTACAATGAGACCTTGTGGCTCTTCTTGATTACTTTAGTTTGGTATAAACACTGCTTATATAAATGCATTTTTGATTAATGGAAAATCAGTTAAATTATTATATCTTTCTTTATTTTGCATCCTTCTTCTCTTTCTTTTGAGAGAGTAGGTTCCAAAAATATGTTGAGCAGGGTTTTTTTTTTATTTATGCAAATGCTGGAACCCCGACGAGAGGAGTGAAAATGTTGTGAAAGAGTCTTTGTTGTGAGGTTCCTATGCTCAGTTCTGCTGGTCTGCTCAGAGGCTGAAATCTGCAGTGAAGCTT